>OX123200.2:34849484-35031177 GCA_944739405.2 Euclidia mi
ATCCGCGGGGAAAGTCTAAGTCTAGTGCCTTATATCATAAAATGTCTTTGTAAAGGGGTTTTTTAATAGTTCTAGGTACCATTTTATTCCGTATACAAAACACAGAGTTACGGTCCAAAAAATTAAAAGTGAGCCAAGTATGATACGCCACTAAATATTCTTAGTCATTCCCCCGGTACCTACTGTAAGGATGTGCATCTAGCATAGATGATCAAGACAGCCCTAAGCTGTGAGAGGGAAACGGCTATAAAATTAAATTTCGGGTTTGTTTGTTTCATCGCGCTAATCTTACATATAACCAATTTTAATTATTTTTGCATAATTATGTGACAGCCCAATTAAGATTAAACACTATTACATCAAGCTACAATCCCTAGTAGTCGACCAAGAAAATAAGATGCAACGGGGTCCCGGAAAAATTAAATAACATGATTGTAAATGTGGCTATGACAATTGGCGAAGCGCAGTTCAATTTGCTTGATACAAGGAAACGTACCTACATATATTTAATTCCGTGTCTTTTTGTTTATTTTTTCCTTGTTTAGTAATAAAAATATTGTGCAATACGGACTGAGCACAGCGAATAAAACGGCAAAACAATGATATGCACCAATAAAAATTATCATTTGTAAAGAAACTAGGGTGATACTGTAATATTGTTTGACTTTTCTTTTAGCACAGCTTAGCTTCTTCGCACATTTTCAATGGATACAGCACAGCATAATGCACAACTCTCATTAATTCTGCCAGTCTCGTTTGACATAATGAAACAGGGAAGATAATACGTCTTATGCATATTGTGGTTTTATACTCAAGCTACTTTGTCTGTGCGAATATTTTTTTTGGTTTTACCTGCGTTTTATAAGAGCTTTGTTCATCTACTCTGTTATTATGACTTAAATGCACAGAGGACGTAACAGTATGCGTGGTTTTGTCACTGTACGCGTCTTGGTATTCATCATAGAATGTTTTTTCTAAAGTTTAAAATTATTTAAACCATCTCGTTGGCCGTTGCTCAAAATAGGTAATTATGCTAACGCTGACGACTTTACTAGACAGGCGACAATTACCTATTTTGAGCTCTCAATTCTTGAATTAGACTGAGAATCCCTTTTAACACATAGTCACCAAGCTCTCGCTAAAATGCAGTTTCTAGAACTACATAGTAAGGTGGCATTATAGAGACTGGCAAGCCACTCGCAGATTGAAATGGAAACATAATTATTATAAAAATGTATTTAGAACAAATCCATCGGAAGTAATTTACGTTAGCATCTGTTTTAAATCCTTTGTGAGAGGCGGATTACCATTTTATCGAGCAAATTGTTGACTGCAAGACAGCAGCATGAATGCGTTATAGAAAAATACTTAATAGGAAAATGGAAATAAAAACAGCATGACCTTTCACAAACACAATGCTCTTTGTATTATCAGTTACATCAAAGAATCAGTATGATACAAAATTAATACATTAAAAATTCTATAATATATAACATAATCCCTATTGGCTCGGTTATTTGTGAATTCCCCTCAACTATCCCATTAATCAGCTACCAAATTACTTAACCAAGGTAGAAGCATTAATCAACCTTAAAGTAACAGGGGTGATTTAGTTAAAACTAAAACCACTTACTTTATACGGTGGCTCAATAACTTAATACCTTCTGACACTGGGCTGTCAAAGTAAACAATTACATGTTACGAATGCCACTCATTGTTGAACAGTAATTTCCTGGTGCATAGCAACCATCACGCATGTGTTAAACTAAACTTGATTGCGTAACGATACTGCTCACTTTGTGTCTAAATAACTTGACTAATATGTAATAGTAATATTAGCCTTAGCAAATCTTTAAGTTAATATATAAATGGAATTGCCTTAAAATCGATTTTTTGTTATTTAAAGACAGCTTAAGTAATTGAGATAATTGTTTTATCTTTTAATTGCAAAGTTAACAAAAAAGACTACAAAAAATGTTATCGACGTATTGCGGGCACCTACATTATATTATCTCAGAAAAAAGTTTTAGTTCATGATTTTTTTTATTTGCCATATAATTTACAAAATAATATGAAAGATGCAACTTCTCGAACAATTATAGCATTTTATAACTATAACTTTAAAAAGTTATTCTTTTACATCATCTATCGAAACATGACGTGAAACATGGACGATAGACGTTATAGATTAGAATGTTCTATTCCCTTGTTTTTTATTAAATGTTGTGACACCTTAAGATGTTTTACATTTACCTTAGTGACTGCAAATATGTTTAGATGTAAGAAAAATGTAACAACTCCTGGTAGTCCAATTAAAAATAAATAAATGCATAACAGTTTACTCCATTCTACAAGCATTCAACGTAAGAACTTTATGTTTATAAACGAATATTTATAATTGCTCTTACTGGGGTTTAGTCTAAATAATTCACACCAATTGATCGGCTTCAAGTCAGCTCCTCTTTAGTTTTATGTACCTAATTGTCATTACTCGTTTTCAGATTCAACTTGGACTGCAGCCTCGAGTTGATGTTCCTCGCAACCCTGTGACATCATAGATACAATAAACTGGGCACTATACTCTGCGAAATATCCGTAAACATTGCAAAGAATCTGAAAGATGGGCCCGTATCCACTATATCTGTAAAAGATTTTGGTCCTAAGTATGCGTTCATGCCGGATAGAAAAGCTGTGAGTAAGGTGCCGAAGTTCTGCCAAGCTTTGTGGACTGCTGAACCGACACAGAAGATTGGGAAGGCTTTAGGTTTTACTGTTTATCTGCGAGTACCATTAACAGAATTCTCTTTTGATGGAAAAACTTATACGGAAATATTAGGAGCCGATGTATGGTGTGAGGCAGCCGCTATAAGTATTTAATTATAACAAATATTTTATTATAATGAACTTATTTTAACTATACTGAGTACAATTTGAAATTATGAATCACAGCACAGAATACTATACATATATATATATGGCTTATATACAGCACAGTATTAAGTATTACAATTTACCAATTTATAGGTATATTATTTTTATACACCCAACAATTTTTGTTTATTTTTTTATTTTCATTCAAAAATATTGAGACAACGATAGCCTATTGGAGACACCCGCAGACTGCTATGCATAGGGATTCGAATCTACGGCGCACGTTACTGACTTTTCGAAGTTATGTGCTGTTCCCTACGCCACTCTAGGATTCGAGTTTGTAGCAGGCGAAATGGGCTTTTAATTGCCTCCCTTGAAAGTATTGGGGGAAGTTTTTGAAACAGCGGCGTACTTAGATGTTCCCTAGCGATGGGTCACAGGAATGACGGTGAGCTCACTTTGCCCTGACTATGTCATGAAATCAGACTCTAAACCCAGAAACAAATTGAACAAAATTGGTGATAATAGGGTATTTGACAAAAAATATCGAATTAGTCCGTCCGTTAGATTATCGAAAAATATTGGATACGTATTTTTTGTTTTATCGAATCAGTAAAAAATTACAGAGATAAAACGCATCAAAGATGAAGAAACGTATAAGAGTGGGGGCTTGTAACGTCACTTGCCAGTAAAAAGTGTACTGGCAAGTGACGTCACACGAGTTTTCAGCGAAGTTTGTCGTCTTAATTTTTGTTTACGTGACTAAAGAAAATATACGTGTCCAATATTTTTTGGAAATCTATCTGACGGACTAATTTGACTTTTTTAGGCAAATACCCTATTGCATTTTCTTGAAAACAATTTGTACAAGATAAATATTTTTTTGTTGCGAGCATCATCATCATTCATTCATTCATAGACTCACGCCTGTATCCCCGAAGGGGTAGGCAGAGGTATAAGTAATATTACACCCACATTTCGCCATGAGTTTTTAGGTGCCACGTAATAGGGGGCGAGCCTATTGCCGTACCGGGCACATTACCAGACTCCGTGCTGCTACTGAGAATTTCCTAACGTAATAACCCAATAACACTTTGCCCGACCCGGGAATCGAACCCGAGACCGCGAGACCAACGAGGCAGTTTTTCGCGAGCAGTGCTGTTAAAAATGCATGTCAGTAACAAAATGAAATTGTGTGTAATACTATTCATAGAAACTTGTCTTACTACCCACAACATTCTATTTGTAATAATCGATTTTAAACTTTCACGATTTGTATACATCATACAATTTTACTAAAACGGGTCTTATTCGCGATCGCGGCCGTCTTACAACAGCTGTTGTACGGCCGAAACGTCGGTAAAACAACCTTAAATTAATTAAATATCGCGAATAAGACCCGTTTTAGTAAAATTGTATGACATTCTATTTGATTTACCTTTGCATTCAAATACCATTTGCATTATAACATAATTGTCTACGTTCATTTAATTAGAAAACAAGCTAATATTATCTTGCATATAAACAATTAATGCAATTTCTTTCACTGGGATTTCTGTATTTGCATTTAGAGCATTTCGAAAGGGTATAGCAGAATAACGATAACAAAGAATATTCAACATTGCCTCCACTGATTTTGCAATTACTACTTTTCTGCGAATTGGAAATTAATTCACATCCTTGAATATTAATTAAAACGAGTTCACGTGAAACTAGGAACACAACTTTGTAATTAAAATGTATTGGGTCTTTTGTATATTTTCCAACTCCATTTTACAAGCTCTTATTTAAATTCTAATATATTCTAGTATATTATTATATTACACTTAGCAGCGATAGCTAAGTGGAGAGACCGACAGACTGCTACGCAGAGGGTCTCGGGTTCGAATCCACGGAACGCACCAATAACTTTTCGGAGTAGTACGTATTAAATTGTTAATTATCGCTTGCTAAACGGCAAAGGAAAACATCGTGAGGAAACCTGCATGTCTGAGAGTTCTCCATTATGTTCTCGAAAGACATGTGAAGTCTGCCCACCCCCACTTGGCCAGCGTGGTGGACTATGGCCTTACCCTTCTCATAGTGAGAAGAGGTTCGTGCCCAGCAGTGGGACAATATAAAGGGCTGATGATGATATTATTATGTTTGGATCCGCTTCATGGCGTTCGATTGGGTTAAGAATTGGTATACTTGAGTATCTATTGAGTACTATATAGAGCTGTCAGGATGATAAAGTTAGTAGCCGTGAAATGCAAACAAATCAACTAATATATCTGTTTACAAAAGTCAAATTAGGGCTTGCTTATTTTCTTTGATATCGATAAATGACGATTCAGTTCTGCCGGTTAATAAGCCTATGTTGAAACTGCACCGCCTCCTGCAACCAGCGCATGACGAGCAGTGGCTGAGCTCATCGTTTTCATTTTAGGATGACTGCAAGTGGTTCCGAATGTCACGCCCTTGAAGCTCGTATCTGCGGCTGACGAGTGCACAAAGTTTTTCTTTTATTCCAACATCTAGTTGCTCAACTAAACTACCTCACAAAAGGAGACGGCGGCGTTCCAACCTCCCTAACAGGTGACAAGACCAGGGTTGGGAGATGAGGAAGCCGTATCGCCTCTCTAGCCACTTACAGGGCCATCTATATTTCAAACCTTTTTTGCCATAAATATAACAGACTAAAATACCGGAGATATACATTTAAAATAATTATGGAATAAAAGCAGTTCAATAAAAATAATTTTCAATCTCATTTCAAAATTCCACTCACAATTTCGATTTGTACATCGATGAAGGCGAAGTCCGTGTCTTCATAAAGTAGACCATAATCTACAAAAAGACAAAGTGTTTAGGCATATTGTTTCTTCATGCTCCAACTTTCAGAATTCAGATACATATACAATGTAACACCAACTTATAAAAGTTCCATTTTCGCAAGTTTTTAATCAGGTAATAGCAATAAAAATAAACAGCAGTTGTAGGTATATTAACCTTTTGAACGCCAGAGCAAAAACACATGAACCTGCCCTCAACGCCAAGCCACAAATTTCGCTCAAATAGCTACGAAAAAAATAGGGATTCCAATACTACATCGATATTTAATTGTATTTTTATTTTCGTCTCCGATTTCAGAATATAATGTCCTTGTAACATTGAAATTTAATTCCTAATTACACTTCCTCCTACTATAGTTATAGTGATACATAATTTACAGAGTTGTATAACACCGTAATAACAGTTATGAGACGACAATATAATTAAATGTAATAACTATAGGCACAGCACTAGTCTTTATCCGCTGTCTTCTATTTGTGACCATGGCGTTCTTTTTTAAGATTTGATTTCTTACTTTTTAACGTAAAATGTCTCAATTATCTATAATGCTATTTAACTCGTTTAACAGAAATAAACAAGCATTAGAACTTCTATTTTAAGGTAATATAAATAAACAGGCATTCAAGTAATGTTCAAATTGTTTATTTCGTGTTTTTGTATACCGCTTTTTCTGTCACGTATTTGTGACGTTGGCGTCCAGGGACAGTTTTCGCTTGTCACATATATGTGACCATGGCGCTCAAAAGGTTAAATAGAATCCTAAGTCAAGTAAACGTAAGTTAAATAAACTACTCTATAGAAAGTTACTCTGTGAAATAAATCACCAATTCGTAAAATCTATTCCAGTAATCACAATCCGTCATTGGAACGAATAGTATCGAATTCGCTGTATGATGGTATCGTTTTATAACTTGGCGGAACTAGGGACGTCTAACAAATGAATATCATTACAGATAGTGTGTAGGTCGTTACCGTCGTGACGGTCTTGGTTCGGTCAGATAGCCGACATTTCTAATTGCGCCGTCCAACTTCGGCCAAATTGGTTCTAGTTAATTGATTTGGATTCGACATTGAATTCGTAGCTTTGTCGCCTTGAGTCGCTCCGATTAATCTATTAGTGTGCGATTGTCGAGTTAGTCATTTGCATATTACAGTATTTCGTTAATGGATTCCGAAGTAGTGATTTAGCGCGAGAACTATACGGATAAAGAGATGCTGTTGTGCAAAGGATTGGTAATTGTAGCAATTTAAAATCAATTTTCTAGTGTGAAAATAGGTTTATCGGTATGTCTTTAATATATTATTTTTTTTATTAGTATGATCACATCAACAAATATTACGGTATCAAACTGAATGTCATAAGAGATTACGTCTTATAGACTTTCCTCCAGAACTAAGCTGTTGCTGTGATAGGACGTGTGATGATACCTCACATTGCCTTATTATCGACAAATTGTACGATAGCATTGTACAAGCCATGACAGAGGCTGCTTTAGAGACTAGAGATTTCAGTAGTGCACGTAAGAGGAAAGTGGTTGTGGGCTGGAATAAATATGTCGCTGATGCTCACTGGCAGGCCAAGCAAAAATTTTTGTTGTGGGTTTGGCACGGAAAGCCGTCTACTGGGCGCATTTATAACGATATGTGTCAGACTAGAAAAGTGTTCAAGTCGCGTCTTAAGTGGTGTCAGAACCATGAGACAAAAATAAAAATGGACATTATGGCATTGCATCATGCTAGAAATGATTTCCGCTCTTTCTGGAAGAGCACCAACAAATTAAAATGTAGGCCTGGGCTGCCCGTGAGCGTAAGTGGCGTAGCGGAGCCCAAAGACATTGCCAATATGTTCAAGCAGCATTTTCATGTAACGTCACCATTGGGGCCGTCGCGGACGGTGATCAATGTTGGGGCTGGCATAGAGCCGGGAATACATTTCAAGTCCAAAGATATTGCTGCTAGGATACTTTCGATGCCTAAAGGTAAATCCCCTGGCCATGACGGTCTCAGCATTGAGCATCTCCGGCATGCGGGACCTCATTTGCCGAGAGTATTGGCAATGCTTTTATCTTTTTGTATCAGTCACAGTTATATGCCTTCAGAAATGTTACGGACTGTTGTTGTACCTATAGTGAAGAATAAAACAGGCGATATCGCAGACAAAAATAACTATAGGCCCATATCGTTAGCAACAGTCATCTCTAAGGTACTTGATAGCATGCTTAACGCACAGTTAAATAAATCTATTAATCTGTATGACAATCAGTTTGGTTTTCGACCTGGTCTGTCGACAGAAAGTGCTGTGCTGTGCCTTAAGCATGCTGTAAACTACTATGTTAAGAGGAATACCTCTGTATTTTGCTGCTTCCAGGACCTTTCTAGGGCTTTTGACTTGGTTTCCTACGACATTTTATGGCAGAAGCTGGAAAGGTTGCAGTCAGTGCCGGTAGCTGTAATAAACATTTTAAAATATTGGTATGGAAACCAAGTCAACAGTGTAAGATGGGCAGGGGCTATGTATGACTCGTATGGGTTGGAATGCGGGGTAAGACAAGGTGGCTTGACCTCACTGACGCTTTTCAACCTTTACGTGAATGAGTTGATTGGCGAGCTCAGTAGCGCCAATGTTGGATGCCGTATTGATGGCATATCTATCAACAATATAAGTTACGCTGATGACATGGCGCTGTTGAGTGCGTCACCCTGTGGATTGCGAAAGCTTATTGGTATATGCGAAAGATATGCAGAAACTCATGGCCTATTTTATAATGTACAAAAAAGTGAAGTCATGGTCTTTGAGGCGAGTGGCAGGAGTCCTAAAGAACTTCCTCCTATCTGTTTCAAAGGAGTCCGTTTGAATGGAGTTTTTCAATTTAAATACTTAGGGCATATATTGACACCCGACCTCAGAGATGATGCGAAAATAGAGAGGGAGCGGAGGGCGTTGTCAGTGAGAGTGAACATGCTAGCTCGCAGGTTTGCCAGATGCGGGGAGGATGTGAAGTTGACTCTTTTTAGAGCTTACTGCACATCTTTCTATACCTGTTGCCTGTGGGCTAGATATACTCAAAAATCTTACAATGCCCTGCGTATCCAATATAACAATGCGTTTAGAGTGCTGTTGGGGCTTCCTCGCTTTTGTAGCGCATCAGGGATGTTCGCTGAAGCGCGTGTCGACTGTTTCTATACCACTATGCGCAAAAGGTGTGCGTCTCTGGTGCGCAGAGTGTGGGCTAGCACCAACAGCCTTCTGAAAATGATAGCGGGCAGGTTTGACTGCCGGTACGTAAATCACTGCTGCGCAATTGCCCATGGAATTGCGCAGCGGTGATGTGCGTAACTGTTTAAAAAGAAAAATATATGATAATTTTGTAATTTGCGTTTTTTACTAACATAGGTTATGTTTCTGTTACTAACAACTATGAGTCTATGGTCACTTGAATAAAGTATATTTCTCATCAATCAAATTTAAATTACATTTTTAAATATATCACAAAAAATTAAATACATTTAAAAATATATATTTATATAATAATATAATATATATATATATTATAAATATATAAATATATATTTATATAATATATTTATTATTATTTCCTTTATTCAGCATTAATCAAATTTTAGTTACATTTTTAAATATATAATTTACAAAAAGAAATACATTTAAAAATATAAAATAACCGTGGGATCCCACCAGCAACGGGCACAGGGTCCAAGCTGTCGGTGGTTAGGGCTCCAGAGACAGGAACTTCCTCACAATACGTGCCGTGTCGAGAAGTACTGCCTTTTGCATCAGGCCCTTGACCCAAGCACCCAACGCGAGCCTCTTAAGGTGACGATCGAGGCTCTTGGCTATTAGGCCATTAACCGTTACAACTATCGGCACAATAATTGCCGAGTCCACATCCCACATGTCGACAATCTCGTGAGCCAAGTCCAGATATTTAATCTGTTTGTCTTTCTCGGCTTTCACGAGATTCTCGTCATGAGGAATGGTGACATCAACAATTATTGCGAGGCGCTCTGATCGATCTATCACCACAATATCAGGTTTGTTGGCTACAACAGTCCTGTCTGTGACGATAGATCGATCCCAGTACAATGTGGCATGGCCATTTTCGAGAACTGGCTCTGCCACATACCTGTAGTACGGTACCTCGATGTCTACAAGTTTGTATTTCAGAGCAAGTTGCTGGTGAATGATTCTGGCTACTTGGTTATGTCTGTGCAAGTACTCGCCGTTAGCAAGACGTGAACAATCGGAAACAATATGCCTGAGGGATTCACGGGGCTGGTGACAGGCACGGCAAATATCACTAGTGCCATCCCTGAGGATATATTTCCGGTAGTTATTCGTCTTGATAACTTCGTCAGCAATTGCACAAACAAACCCTTCGGTTTCCCCAAAGAAGTCACCGAAGCGTAGCCAGTTCACCGAGGCCAATAGGTCTACATCGGGTCCATACAGGGCCCGATGGAACCTGCCATGAAGCTCCTTGCTCTGCCATACACCCTTACGCTCATCAGTACTGAGTACTACAGGTATGCGCCAGTTCTCCGTAGCCAACTTGAGCGGGGTGAGTCCATTGTCCACTGCGACAACATCTCGATGCATGTCCCCGTTCGCCCGGAGAAAATATTCTCTGAGATTGCACACCTCGCGATTGTGTAGGGTCTTGATATTCAGAAAGCCACGACCCCCACACTTCCGCGGGATGTACAACCTCATCACGGATGAACGAGGATGATGCATACGATATGCCGTCAACAATGTGCGGACTCTTCTGTCCAGGGCGTCCAATTCAGACTGAGTCCACTTGAGTATGCCAAAGGAGTATACAAGAAGCGGCATGACCCAACCGTTGCAAGCACGAACCTTGTTGCCACCTGATAAAAGGCTTTTTAATACTTTTTTCAGGTGGCCAAAGAAACGGTCTTGCAACGATTGCTTCATGTCAGCTTCATTGATACTTAAAGCCTGTGACATACCCAAGGTGTAGGGACAAACTTATAGGTATCGGTTAAGAGAAGCGATCTTAGGTTGATGGAATCTGAGAGTTGGATCCCCTCAGATTCCACCATCCTGCCCTGCTTCACATGAATGACAGCACATTTATCCACACCGAACTCCATATTGATAGACTTACTAAAGTTTTGGGTTACGTTTAGTAAATCTAGCAATTGGACATCAGATTGGGCAAATAACTTCAGGTCATCCATGAATAACAGGTGGGATATGACCTGACCGCCTCTCTGTAACCTGTAGCCTAACCTTGAACCCTCCAGTAATGTACTGAGAGGGTTCATGGCTAGGCAAAACCAAAGGGGACTCAGACTGTCGCCAGAAAAATTCCCCGCTCAATTTTAATACGTTCGCCGTCCTCCTGGATCCTTCGGCATCCTGGATAGCAAAGAATCGTATTCCATTGCCCCATACATGACTTTAAGAAGGTGCGTAGAGTAGTATTTACTTTATACAACTCTAGCTACCATGTCAATGAGGAGGAGCTCCTTAGTATCGCGAGCACCATTCCTACATCCATTCTGAGAGGCTGACATAATAGAATTGTCTTCAACATGTTTAGCTATTTTAGCTCTCAGAATAGATGTAAGAAGTTTATAGACCGATGGTAGACATGTTATCGGTCTATAATTGCCGGGCTCGCTAGTACTGCCTGTCTTGTGGAGCAGGTGGGTAATTCCAGTCATCATAAATGATGGCAACGACCCAGATTCTACAGCTGATTGGAATTGAGATGCCAAGCGTTCATGCAAACTACGTAGCCACTTCAGCCAGAAATTGTGCAGCCCGTCCAAGCCTGGAGATTTCCAATTAGATAATGGACGGACTGCTTGTGCAACATCCTGGCTAGAAATGGCCACGCATTCCATTTCAGGAATATGTTCACATGAACGTTCGACATCTTGCATCCAATCACCTTCAGTATGGCCAATGGGCGTCGACCAGATGCTACGCCAAAACATGGCTGTGGCGTTCGCATCCGGCCGCTGCACATTAGTCAAACATTGATCTGGTCGTTCCCAGCTTCTGTATACCCACCTCTGATCCCTCTGGAATGTACGATTAATGACGTACCGGTCCACACGTTTTTTAAATCTACGTATTCGGTTTGCCCATGCATAGACTTTCTGTTTTAGGTAGTCAATGCGCTCTGTGACCCGGGCTATATAATCTTGACGACTAATATTAGTCCCCGAAAAAGCCCGTTTCACAAAGCGCATTACCCTAGGGCGTGTATTCCCCTCCCTAAAACAGATCAGCTTGCCAATAAGTGCCCTTGCCTCGGCAATACGTCGCTCAATCCTGCACTGCCACGCCGGTACAACAGACCTTTGTCGTACAACGGTATCAGTTTCAAGAAACTTGACACCAGCTATACGACAAGCTGCCACGGCGGTACAGTACAAGATTGAGTGTGTATCACCGAGATCCTCACTATTATCTAAATAATTTGATAATAACGAGTCAAGAGCACTTACCAGCGCCAAATTTCGCCTATGCATAGGCAACCGCGGTAGGCGAGGCCTAATAGATGATGGCGTGTACCGGTAGTCCCTAATCGCACATTCCAAAGCGTCCTTGAGTGCAATGAGGAGGTCATTGCACTGGGTACTTACATCATCAGCCATGTCAAGCTCCTCCCTGACGGCGCTGCCGCCTATTGGCGGTGCGCTCGGTGTCGGTGTTAGTGTGGGCCGGGCGATGGCTCGAAGGTAAGTACTCTGAGCGAATCCTATCAAGCACGGCGTTATCCAACTTGCCACTGCGCTGGATAACCCGTACCTGATCCGATAGTCGTTGAGCCGTGACGTTGATGCTTGGTTCCAAGGCCTGAAACATAGACAGCATGCGACTACGGTACGCAGTGAGGTTAGTGCCCCCCTCTGTCGCCTCAAAATATGCGCGCATGACTTGTTCGTTTATGGATGACGTCCACTTCATGCGCTGCACATTACCACCGGTAGCGGGGACCCTGTTTGGGGCCGGTGGGCCCCGAGGTCCTAAGCACGCTGGTGGCCGGCCTCTTCCACGCCGCCGCGCAGGTGATGGTGTCGACGGCGGAGAGAAATACTCGTCGCTGGAGCTCGACGCAACTACAGCTGTCAACGTTACTGGTGCAGGTTCCGACGGCTGCGAGGCGGAGCTGAGCGACGAGTCCGGAGGTGTTGGGTGTGCTCTTCGTTTCCTGGCTCTCGTCAACATGCTAATGTGTTTTTATCTTCATTTTTGTAAATATATTTATTGTTTGATCTGTCATAATGTTAAGCGTGACGGCTGTCATTGTATGAAATGTTCACTATTTCTGTATTTATGTTGTTTTTACCAGGTATTTTCTTGCTTTACTTGTGTTTTCTATTATAATTAAGATTATATACACTATTGCACTATGGATGAGAGGATATTTGTAAAATATTAATATTTAAAAAGAATTGGAGGAATAAACACGTTGACAGTTTTGGTGTTGCCAGATTATATTATTATTATTATTATTTAATCTGCGTATCATGTCGTACACATAAAATAGTCAGATATGCAGAATATACCAATTTGAAAAAGAAAAAAAGTAAATGCAGAGAGACAGTTTGATAAAAAAATTAGAACACGTTATTCGTAAATAGCAATTTATTTACCATCTATTTAAATACACCGGCAATTAAATAGAAAAAAAAAATTGCTATTTCAACTTAGAAATTGTTTCTGCGCTACAAATAATAACTACTTGGTGTAAAATATTTAGAAAGCTTCAGATTTTATTATACAATCAATGCTTTTGAAGTTACGTACGAATTAAAGTGGGTAGGGATATATTTATTGGACGGCTATGACACTTTATATCTATCGAGTTGCTATTTAACAATACCTACTTGTATCACCAGAAAATTCTTTCAAAAGCTAATAAATATGAACTCAATCCTACAATCATTTTAGATCATTCAGTAAAGCAAACTGCATGCTTGGTTGGATACACTATTCATATTTAAACTGAGACCTCATTTCATCCGTCATTGAGTCAGAAAATTAACAAAAGAAAACATACCCTTCGTACCTAAGTTTATGTAACAATATGCGAACCTTCTTGGTAAACGGTAAGACATGCTTGGTACAACACTATTTATTTAGGTCGTATTGTTTTCCTAACCTGCAAAGCGGTAAAAGATTTTTTGCTTTTGCGTGTAAGGAGGCTGATTTATATTTACCAGGAATATATAGGATTTAGGTATAACTGAGACAGATACTCGTCTCGGTCATGACTAAACGAGTGATCAATTGCAAAAAAAAATGTTATTTGTTATAACAGTTAGAGGTAGTAAAATGACGACATAGTACTATCATCAACTTATAAAAATGATATCACAGTCTTAGTACCTGAAAACAGTAATACTAAATATCGCAAAGTATTTGCTTTTAAATTATCGTTACTTTCAAATCTACGGGATCCTTAATACGGAAGAGATTATCTTTAGATTACACCTAAATAGAGACTGCATTACGAAAACTTTACATGTGCTTTCATAATACCAAATAAAATGTCACATGGCGTCCAACAGATAGAAATACGAAAATTTTACCAATTGAACAATGTACTAAGTCTGAAGTTTAGTCCGAAATGTTTATTTTAACTCCAGACACTAATCCTAAACAGATCCACTGCCAATTGTTGGTGAACGTTCGACGAAGCGATCACTTACCGTGAAAATTTGCATTCGGCAATTGAACTAGATACAACAAGTTCTACATTCATTAGATTAAAAAAGTACATGTTACTGCTAACTTAACTTATTTTTATTAATTTATTCGATAGCCTTGTTTAGAAACTGTAACAGCGCGTACACAAATGTCTACGATATGTGCGTATAAAATTGTTAATAATTGCATGTTTAACGGTAAAGGAGGCAGCGATAGCCCAGTGGATGCAGCGATAGCCCAGAAGAAATATCAACAGATTGCCATGTAGAGGGTATCAGGCTCAAATCTACGGCGCGCACCATAGACTAGAGGAAAGCAAGTTAAGCCCTCGGTACCGGCTTCCATGAAGATCTTTGATCCCTCCTAGGAATAAACTAAAACTAACCCAAACCATGGAATATAGCGATCCCTATAGGCTGTGCAGGTCAGACAGGCAGTCGCATTGTGAAAAAAACTAATATTTAGTCAAATCTGGTTAAACTAGAAAGCGAATCTAACCCCGGGTCATAACTGGGATAATGATAGGAGGATGATGAAACGGTAAAGAAAACCTAATGAGTAAACCTGCATGTTTCGGATAGTTCTCCATAATGTTCTTGAAAGACATGTGAATTCTGCCACCCCACACTTGTCACTGGCCAGCGTGGTGGTCTATGGCTTAGCCTTCTCTTAGTGAGAAAAGGCCCGTACCCAGCTATGGGACAGTTTATATACAGAGCTGATGATAGCTGATTCATATCACTTTGCGGCAAATCTAAAGAACCACTAAAAAGTGAAATTTTGTATATAAAATAACGTAAGGCTTTTTTTGGAGTATTGTGAAGAGCTCGTTCAACATTTTCTTGCAGTAGACTAGTCTGAGCTATGTTTTCTAGTTCTGTGCAATCGTAGTCTATGAGACACCCTCCGAATATGAATGCGATAAAATTTGCAAGTTAAAATCAAAGGATTATGCTGATTGTAACTTATATGGCAGATACTTTTGTTTTTGGAGCGCCCAGCCCTTTGGTCCATGAGAGTAATGGTGTTCTCTTTTATTACGTCAAATAATATAGCTTGTGATCCCCAGTCTTCTTAACGCAAGTTATTTTACTGCTCCTTTGAAGAGCAGTATAACCGATGCTGATTTCTCTACTTTTTTCGATAATAGATTGGCTACGTTCACATACCTCGAGATTAACATACAAGCCAATATGGTGCCATCATTGGCCCCAGCCATCGTGTTGTACCGATAACTGGGTCATATTGAATCATACAACAATTCATTGCTATTAAATTGTTAATTAATATAAACTTTTCCATTGTTATCTGCCTCTATCCATCCACAAAGGTCCGCTCAGCCACAAAGAACAATTGGTATCCGAGTGAGACAATAATATCGGTGTTTACTAAAATACATTAAAGCGATCTCAACGGGTCCTCAGATAGGAATCGCTTTGCATAGCACTTGAAATTCAAAAGTTAGAAAGCAAAGTATTCCCTTCAAATACAGCTACAGTTGAAATTTAAAGGAGTGTTCTTTATGAGAATTCTTAGTACACCTGCTGTTGATTTAGTTTTGGTCTGCCCGTTTACGTTGCTTGCTTTAATGTACTTTGTGCCGTTATAGAAGTTCTGGCTTTTCTATGGTGGCTGTTAAATGATAAACCGCATACGCACTACAGCTTGAACTTCGATTTATTTGAAGACTAGGTATGGGAAATGTTAAATGATATGAGTTCTATTTTGCAGGTCAAACAAAGGTAAGTCAGACAGACAAGGTAAGACAGACATATCAATGCAAATTCTAACGTCACCATTACTCTTCAAGACTGGAACCATGGGTGAAACCCAGTTTCAAGGGTGATTGACAGCTTCGATTATATCAGACTTAACTGACTCGTCAATTTTATTATAAATGTTGGTCTCTAAAGGTACAGGAACCCTACGGTAGGGCTGACATACCGGTTTCACTGAATCATTTATAGGAATTATCAGTTTAACGTTTCGGCATTTAGGAAAAGTTTAATTACTAACTGTATTTACACTAATGCCTACCTTAAGAACACCAAGAGCTATGGCAGTGTCCTTTCCCAGCAAGTTTTTCGTACCATCTTTTTTAACGTAGAAGGTGGCAGTTTGAACATCTGACCCAATACGAATTGTAGCTCCAAACGAGCCTAATACAGTCAAAGCCTTATGGCTGCCGTAAGCCATAAAGTGTTTCTTAGGGCTCTTGATTTGGTTGGAGACTTGGACCTTACATTCCTTTAAATTTTTCCATGATTTGTCATTAATAATATTGCACTTGCTCCCTGAGTCAATAAGCATTTCTATATTGACACCACCAACGTTGCAAATGATAGTGTCATCATTATATATAAAACACATTTAGGTCTTTCGTCTGTCTTAGTCCTTTTTAGGCTGTGATTCGGTTGCTCGTTTGTTTTACGCTTCTTGATGCTAGTTAAGCTGTTCTGTTAGGTTGCAGCATGAGAATCAATAGCGCCCATATTTGAGGTTATAGTTTAACTAGTTTGGATTGGAATAAAATTGGTTTGAAGAACAATCGTTTCCTTTTATTATTTTATTACATATCGCACAAGTAATAGCACTTTGTAAAAAATGCAATGCCTAAAGTTACTAGTTATGTATAAAATAAACGAACATTTTACAGGAAAGTCACATTTACTTGTGACCAAATAACCTCCCAAGCTAAATTTAGATTGAACTTAAATATTTCATTACCCGAATTTTCGTATGAAAACTCCTCAAATGTGGTGCGAAAAACATTTCACCGAGGTATGTTATTTTTACCCATTTCCTGATGGGCGGTAAAAAAATCCAAACCGCTTTTATTTCATTAAAAGCCCCTAAAACTACTCTGGGAGTGCTTGAAATTATTATCTCCATTTCCCAAAAGGGACAGGTTAACTTTAGGTGGAAAAATGCGCGCAGATGTTTTGATGTGTGTTATAATAGAGAGGCACCAAAAACGTTAGTCAGATGTTCTTTAAATTTCTTTTCCGTGTTGTGCTCACGCTTACTCTGCTTTCGTATTAATATTAAATTGAGAAAAGATTTGTTTCTCTATTTGGGATTTAGAAATACAGTATATTTTCTTCAATTTCGAATATCGGGTCCATTTTGTGTATTGGCTGCGAAGCAAAATAAGGATAAACATCGCATAAGAGTGCGCGCTTTGAGACTTTTAACGAGTCTTGTTTATCGAAATATTAGGAACAAGTTATACTTTCCTGGTGTGTTTGAAAAATCTTACAATTAATACTATTAAATAAATGGATGAAAAATTGTTTGTAGTAAATGACCTACTAATGTTCAAGTTATGACAACAAACAAATTTTTTTTTCGTAGTTTAGCCCTAGCTTTATCGGTATAAAAGTGACTTTAGTTAAACGTATCCTTTCTAATACTAATATATTAAGTTAAAGAGTTTGTTTGTTTGATTGTTTTTTTGCTTGAACGCACTAATCTCAGTAACTACTGGTCCGATTTGAAGAATTATTTTAGTGATCTGTGCTAGATAGCCCATTTATCGAGCAAGGCTATAGGCTATATAACATCACGCTATGAGCCACGAGAGCGGAGCAGTAGCCTAAAATAGCGCGGGTGTAACCGCGGGCTCAACTATATTACATAACTTTTATGATGTGCAATTATTTTGAAAATTCTTTCGATCAAATGTCAAATCGATTACAACTATTTTTCTTTCATAGTAGTTGTAAATATAGATTAAGTCTTATACGTATACGTAGATCTTGTAATAAGAATATGTTACCTAAAGTTAATATTATTTTTAGATGAACGCGTTATTTGGGTCTTAAAATCACTATTGAGATATAATTACTTGTACTGTTTAAAATTTTAACATTTTTATTTGTTTAGTTTGTTTGTTTGTTTTTCGTGTGAGTGTGTGGCCAACTTGTAAAGTAATTGTAACCTAGTCCTACAAACAAAGTTTCGTAGAAGATAGTGACATTAAATTAGTGACATTCTTTCATATAAATACTGCCTTCGAAATACTCACTTATATCCAACTTGGATTGGGTTCTTGGATAATCCAAGAACATTGTGGTCCCAATTATTTCACCCTTATCATTACAAGACGGTGCATTTTCCAATCCCGTACGCCCTCTGTGCGTTGGGGTCAAAAGTCCTCGTAATGTGCACTTCAGTGTTGCGTAAGCCGCAGTATTTCTTTTTTCAGAGTGATGTATTGTATGATTTTGTGTTTAGACGAGGTCTTTGAAAATCGATGGTAAAAAGTACACAAGTGCGTGTACTAGTGTATACTCCGCTTACTTTTATTGATCTACTGATATATAATGTAGGACATTTCCTCGCAGTGTTCTCAGAATGGGTTAGAAAGCAGTCACCGTATTTCTTGGGTCTTATAAATATGTAACTAATTTATTGACGATTGGTAGCATGGTGAGTACGAAAGTATGAATGCGACGTGCATTCAGCAAAATATCTCTCTCCCCTTCTCTTATTTACATTTGGACAAAGTATGTTTGACGTTTTGAAGTACGATCTATACATATAAATATATGGAATTATATGAGACAATGACTTCTTTTGCAGTTGGATAAAACCTTCGAGTTAAGGCAATGAGCCGGGTGACGTGTCGCTACTTTCAGCCTCGACACTCAATAATCGATTTAAAGTTCAACATCCACTTTGGTATTGTGAGTAGGGAGGTGATTCCTACCTATACTTTACATTTTTGAATTTTTTTATTAGTTGAGAATGACGGAAATATTAAACAAAAAGTAACAACATTTCTAGCATGTAAAATTGTTCGCTGTTTCAATTACTGAAAAGTTATTGATATTTTTTTACAATATCAAATTTCATTTGAAAATTATCCAATATGTTAAAGCATCGTTGTTGGTAATTCTCAACCCATACTGTAAGTTGTGTTCCGCTCGTGCCGCATCATAGGCTTACGGCATTTATGGATAAGATAGATATGTTTTAAGAACCGAGTCTGACATTTTGCTCCCCCAATGAACGAATTGAAAAAGAAAACGTATATAAATAAAGGAATTTCACGCATCTCCAAAAGGGAAGAGTGGAATTGCCTATTCGGTAAACTATTTAGCTATTCGAGAGTACCGTGAAGACGGACCTGTACATTCGTTTTGTTGTGATCGTGACCCCACATATGTCACAATAAACACGCTAAGGACAGAAGAACGTTGGCGAACCCAATGATATTTCCCTTTTACGAGTTCCTCGTAAAGTAAATTTCACTGATGCCTTCCAAAAAGATGTCCGCGGCGTAAATGTGCGCTTATAAAACCACTTTATAGGCTTATTTAGGTTTTACGTTTGAATTTATTTTTTTGTGTATGTTTTATGGTACACACTTATGTGGGTACCTGTTTTATGTAATGCGGTGCTTTAATAAAAATACAAAGTCATCTTGTATTATTGACTGCAGGGATGGGTCTACGGGCAAAGGGCGCATGTAGGTAACAGTAAATTATTGTGTTATAAAATGTTTGTTGGATATAAATGTGGTACGGAATATCGACTTAATATTTGAAGATATAAGTCGTATTATTCCTGTCATGCGGTGTCAATACGCTTATACGTGTACGTCTATCGAAAAAATCAGCTTACTAAGTATAGCGTCGGGTACGGCAGATGCAAGTGATGTTTTGGCATGTACATATCGACTCATCCAAAAGTCAAAAGTCAGAAGTCAAAAATAATTTATTCATCTAGGTCACAACGTGACGCTAATGAACGTCAAATTTTAAAGTAAATTAATAATGCTTCTACATTTACATTTACTGCCCATTCGCAAAGCAATAGGTAGAACCACGAGAAAGAACGGGCAATAAAACTCGTGGCCACTCTTTTTAATCGCCAGTGTTATGGTACATATTTTGTTTTTGTAAGGAGCTGCAACTGTTTCATATTGTAATTAATTACTTGTAAATAGTAAATAAGAACATACATAATACTTAAACAAATATGTAGTTACTAAATTAAGTGCTGTAGTAGCCTTCCAATGTGAATCTTGTGTAACAGGAGCATCCACTTACGCTTTATAATGTAGGCAACTCGCGATCATGTTCAGAACTATGGTGGAAAAGTATGTTACAGAAAGTGACGGTATATGAATACACGAAAATTACAAAAACGTTAGTATCCAGCCCATGATAAAGAGTTACCTTCATCTAACACTGTAGCAAATTTTAATAAAATTTGTGGAACAACAATGAAAATGTAAATGTAGTAAGTTGAATGACCTAATAATGCATGAATATTAAATTAATAGAACTAGAGATTTTATATAAAAAAAAAACTGAAACGTAAGGTATCTATACAAATTAACAAAATCAAGAGTTGGCTAGTGTAAGTGACCATCTATCCTTATCACTGAAATAATCATTAATGGTATAATAACCTTTCCTAATAAGGCAGTCTTTTATTTTACTTTTGAACGTACTAAATGGCAATTCTAAAAGACTAATTGGTATTTTATTGTACGAGGGTCAAACTGAAAGTTCTTAGAAAATCAAAAACTGATTACATTAGCCAGTTATTAGTTTTATTATATCTTTTCAAAATATTGTTCATTGACGTCAATACACCGCTGCATGCGATGGAACCACTGGGAAAAGCACTTTGCCCACTCGTCCTTAGGGGTCTCTTCAATGGCATCGCGATACGCAGCCACCGCTTCTTCAGCATTCATAAACCGCTTTCCTTTAAGTTTTTCTTTAATTTTTGGAAATAAATAAAAATCACAAGGCGCGAGGTCGGGGCTATACGGCGGGTGACCCAGTAATTCAACGTTTGATGTCGCCAAATAGTCGATCGTTCGCTTGGCGGTGTGCGACGAGGCGTTGTCGTGGTGAAGGAGGATCCTACTGCGAGGTCGTTTCTCTCGAACTTTTTCCAAGACAAGTGGCAAACAATTGGTAGTGTACCATTCTGCAGAAACTGTTTTTTGATCCTCTAACACAATTGTTGCGAAATGACCTATCCTTCCAAAGAACGAGGCCACCATTTTTTTTCCCGCACTTCGATCTGTCTTCACTTTAGTTGGCAACTCCTCGAAAGGAAACACCCACTGAGCAGATTGTCTTTTGGTTACAGGATCATAACAGTAAATCCAGCTTTCGTCACCTGTTAGTATGTCGAACACAGCATTTGAGTCACCTCCGTTAAATCTTTCAATCATTTTACGGCACCAATCCACACGATGGAGTTTTTGAGCCTTAGTCAAATTATGAGGTATCCACCGGGCGCAAAGCTTCCTGACCGCTAAATGTTCGTGGAGGATTTTGTGCACTTGACTCATACCGATGCCTAAGCTTGTCCGAATCTGCTGATAGGTCACTCTTTTGTCAGTCTCTATCATACGCCGCACAACACAGATGTTATTTTCAGTCGTCGCCGTAGAAGGCCGTCCCTCACGTACATCATCAGTGAGATTAGTGCGACCACGTTTAAACTCATTAAACCAGTTGTAAACAGTCGCACGAGATGGGGCTTCATCGTGAAAGGCCAATCGTAGTCTATCATAACTTTCTTGTTGACTTAAATGACATCGAAAGTCATAAAAAATCATTGCACGAAAATTTTCTCGTGTTAAATTCATGTTGACGTGACACAGACAATTTTCAATTTGCCGCCAAATCGTAAAACAAATGACAACTGAATGAAATATATACTCAGTAATATTGGCAAAGAGTTCTATTTTCAAATTTTAGAATTTTTTTTTTATTATATTGTTTATAAGTGGCCAGTTCTAAGAACTTTCAGTTTGACCCTCGTATATACGAATACCTAGCCCTACAAAAGAATTATTAACTTTATGTAAACGATGATAAGGGGCATATAACTTATGCCTGTTTCGAGTATTTATGTTATGTACATCACTTTTTGTAGTAAATAAACCTATATTTTGCCTAATATACAATATATTAGCAAATAAAAGTTGCGAGGCTACTGTAAGAATCCCTATAGACTTAAAGCGTTCCCTAAGAGTATCTTTTGCACCTAACATGTATATTGCTCGTACCGCTCGTTTCTGTAGAACGAAGATATTCTGAATATCCGCAGCTTTGCCCCATAACAAAATACCGTAGGACATGACACTATGAAAATAGCTAAAATAAACTAGACGAGCTGTGTCAACATCAGTAAGTTGTCTAACTTTTTTGACAGCATACGCAGCAGAGCTGAGCTTACCTGCAAGACATGCTATATGTGCACCCCATTGTAACTTATTATCTAGTGTAATGCCTAGAAACACTGTCGAGTCAACTGTGTCAAGTTCCTCCCTATCTAGCCTTATATTAGGTCCCAGTTGTCTAACGTTAGGTAAAGCAAATTTAACGCATTTAGTCTTTTTAGAATTAAGCACTAGGTTGTTTGCTGTAAACCATTGTGTAACCTGTATAAGTGCATTATTTACATCATCAAATTGATTCCTATTCCTATCTACTTTAAAAATAAGTGACGTATCATCTGCAAAAAGTACGACATCACAGATGTTTTTTAAATAAAAAGGTAAGTCATTAATATATACAAGGAATAGAAAAGGACCTAAAATAGAGCCTTGTGGAACGCCTAACTGTATAGGTAATTTAGAGGATGTAATCCCATTTTCATCGACGCACTCAAATCTTTGCCGCAGGTACGACTCGACAACACAAAGTGCGGTTTCCTCTACGCCGTAGTGGCGGAGCTTACGCAATAGTGTGTCGTGATGAACGTAATCAAATGCTTTTGAGAGGTCACAGAATATTTCGATAGCATTTTTAGATGACTCCCAAGCATTATAAACGTGTTTTATGAGAGCAACACCCGCATCAGTAGTGGATCTACCTTTAGTAAATCCATATTGATCTTTATGAAGCGGACTATTTAAATTAAAGTGTCTTAGTAGCTGCTTTAATAATTTTTTTTCAAATGTTTTACTAAATGCTGGCAAGATAGAGATGGGCCTGAAGTTATTTACGTCATTTTTACTGCCAGATTTGAATAAAGGTATGATTTTACTTAATTTCATCAAATCCGGAATTTCCTAAGTCAAAACATTGGTTAAAAATTATAGAGAGGTAAGGCGCAACAGTCTCAACTATAGTATCTAAAATTTTAATTGAAATGCCCCAAAAGTCGCCGGTATTTTTAATATTAATTGAATCATATGCGATCAATATATCTCGCGGGGTAACGTGCTCGAATCTTAACACGCTCTTGCATTCAGGTACACTGCTAAGCAAAAAAATTCCAACGTCTAAAGATGATGATTGTAAAGAGCTAGTAGTTGTTAAAGGTATGCTCGCAAAGAAACTATTGAACATATGCGCTACTTGAGTTTGATTGGTGACTAATAAATTGTTTTCTTTTAGTTCAAATTGGTTTTCCCGTGGTCGTGCTCTTCCTGTTTCATTATTTATAATTCTCCAAGTTTCTTTAATTACATTTGTTGAATGCTTAATTTTGCTACTAATAAATTTTGATTTTGCCATAACACAAACTTGTTTAAAAAATTTTGAGTAGTTTTTTACATAATTTAGAAAAGGTGTGTCAAATCTATGTTGTTTCATACCATATAATTCAAACAATTTGGCTCTACTTCTGTATATACCTATAGTGGCCCACTGGTTAAAAGTTCCGGTAGTACCCTTTAATGTGACAGTTTTACTCTTGAAAGTATCTTGAAACTTATTATTTACTATTCCAAAAAGTGAATTATAAATTGTATTTGGATTTTCTGAGTTCAAAATTGAGGGATTGAGTTTAGCGATAATATTGTTTTTAAAACGTATAAGACGATTGGTAGTTTGAGGCCTACATTCTACTGTATGTGATTTATCATATGTTGTACATGAAAAACTAGCTATCTGTCCACGGTGATCAGAAGAAGAGAACTAATAACTACTGGGTTTTTAGCAACACAAGAACTAAATATGTTATCCAAACAAGTAGAAGATGTTTCAGAGACTCTAGTAGGTTCACAGAATAAATTACTTAAATTAAATGACTTAAAAAGATTCAAAAATCTAGTACACTGTGAAGAATTCTCTAAAATATTAATATTAAAATCACCACATACTATAATATTCTTATGACTACTTATAATTTTATTAAGAGCATCTTCCATAACAGTCTCAAATAGATTATAATCACCAGAAGGGGGTCGATATACACAAATTATAATATATAAGTCTAGTTCCACACAGGACAACTCAATAGTGCGCTCAATAGATAAATTTACAATATCCTTACGTTCTTTGCATTTTAATAAATTTGAAGTCATTATCAGAGAACCGTCTCTAATAGCCTGCTTTCTTATATACGAACTCTGCACTGTGTAATATTCATTTATAACAATAACCTCATGGGTGCTTAACCAATTTTCAGTTAAGCACAAAACCTTAACGTCATATTTTTCTAGAAATAAACTTAACTCTAACTCTTTCGCAGATAGGCCCTGCATGTTTTGATGTACTATATTCAAATACTGCAGCCTAACTGTTGTCCTATCTTGGAGTTTAAATCACAAGATGTGTCAATAAAAACGTTGTTAGTACATGTACTAACCCTATCAAATAAATTTTCAACACAAGGCTCACTGCCTTGCTGTAAATTGTATGCTTATAACTTAGCAATTTGTCGCTTAATATAAAATGGCAGATACATTGTATCTTTAGTTAAAATAAATTTACTAATAAATTTATTAGTGTCAAAAAACAATATTGCGTCACTATGACGACAAGTTATGTTATACAATAACATGTTTAATGAATATTGCATAAATATAGATTACTCTGTGAATACTAATTACGGTAATCGTCTTTTTGCGCCATAGTTGCGTTTCTGAACAACTCCATCGAAAAACATACTAAATAATCATCGATCGCTGTTAACTATGAACTGAGTTAAAAAGAAAAATACAGTAATCTGTGTTAATTTAGTAACTTAAAATTGTATATAGTGAAGTCATACTTGTTAAACATCGGCACTTACCAGCATTTAAATCTTGATTTGCAAACGCGGTATGTAATTTTGAAAGCGCCGAAATAAGATTACGCTCTTCTGCATCTACTTGAATCATATTTAGTATTTAGCGTGATCTTGACATCTTTAAAAGTATCCCTTTTTATTTAAAACACTGCATAAATTTAATTTTCTTATATATCATGCAAAATAAGCATAGAACACGAAAACACCCCAATTTTCTTATTTTTCCAATGAATATCGGCCGGACTGATGATCGATTGCTGCGCTCGCGCCACCCGTAATCCACGTGTCCCGTCCGTTGTATACGTCGTGCGTTGTTGCGCGGAACAAATATCAAATGAAACGTTATTCGATTCTATATCTCCGAAAGTAAATAAGATACGAAAATTCTAAAAACACAGTTTTGTAGAGTTTGTATTTCTTATCCCATTAAGCTATTTAACGAGATTTTGGTCTATAATCACATGAAACTCTATTCTACGGATAGGTCGATATATAGAAACGTAATGCAAATTCACCCGCCACGATAGGATAAAAATAAATACATACATATATTATAGTAATAGGTATTTTTCTTTGGGTCAGCTAAAGGTAGGAACTGTGTAAAATAAAACTATTGACAAAGATTGCTAGAAAAACAAACAAATATTCAATCTAACTATAAGAAATTAAATACAGCGTAACTTAAGACATAGAACATCCGCCAATTACAAACAAATAGATGACGTTCCAAATTGTTTAAAATAGAATTAGTTTTTATTATAAGTCAAATCGATTATATCGATTAAGTAACATTTTGTTTAGTCTATTGAAAATTTCTGACAATGGTCACACTGAACTGTCACTTCCGTTGGCGCCTTGAAAAATTAACACGTCGGTCTTGGTCGTCTCGTACGTAAAATATCACCTTTTGAATTAACGCGAATTGAATTAAATTGAGTAAACCGTCTTGAATGCCGCCTGATCTAGTGCTGGCAACGGTAAATTGATTGTGAACTATTGATTGACATTTGTGAAAATTGTGAATCCGGTATCGACGTCCACGTGCCAACGTGTCCTGAAAACGTCGCGTTTGCAGCTTAATAGCTAAGTATAAGATACTTCATTCATTTATTTTGGCCAATATACTTGTATGAATGTGTCTAATTTAGCTCAAGCCTGACATCAGCAAAGATATCGGGTAAGTGAAATATAATATTGATATTGATTGATTTCAATTCATCACTGTGCAACGCAGTGCATTGTGTCTGGATCATTGTCTATCGTGGTCAGGTAGATGTATTACATCTTCCACTGCGCACTTCTGATACATCTTCCTGCCTGGCTACGGTAATTCTAGACATAATTTTTGATAGCAAGAGCGTGGTTAACTGTGCCTATATTGTAAACTTGTATCTGAGCTAAGCATCTCATTTCTTAACAGGTTAACAGTGTTGTAGTGTTCTCAGGTCAGTATTGTCTAAAATACATAATATTTAATTGTATAAGTTGACCTAGATAATTTGAAACACATGTCATACATAACCTCAATCAGTAATTATTGATTTGTATTGTTGAAAAGTCTAACTTAAATTTGTTGTTGCATTAATAAGTCAGTTTGTTTGGATACATAACAGCTGTATGTATCAATAAATTTAGTAAATTTAGTTTATTGCATATATTCATAAACATTATAACAACCAACTTGACCTTGCCACTTGGGCGGGTCACATTAATAAACTTTGTTTTGATATAATATAGATAATATTGCTAGGTAACACATATTCTGTGCTTACTGACTATTGTATATCTCAAATAACACAGCCAGTCTGTCTGTTGCAAATAATTCATTAATTAATTTGAAGTTCAACTTTTAATTTGTTATAAGTTACAACTTTTGATAACTTTTGTGTTTGTTTCAATATATTGAAACTATTAATTTTGTTGGGCAGTAAATACCTGTCACTTGCTTGTACCAGCAGAAAACAGGCTAATACTTTGTTGGTTTCAAAGAATTAAGAAAAAATAAGTTTTGATTGTTAATATTATTTAATGCTTGTCCGGGCTCTTTTGAATTTTGATTATGTCAGCTATCAAGGACTTGCGTGCGGCTGCTGGTGCTATTGCATCAGATTTGCGCTGGTTTTCCTCGGCCAGTGCTTTAGTGAACCGGCCTGATCGCCAGCAGGCCTTACTTCAAAGGTACGAGCGGATCGATGATCGCCTGGCAAGTGTGGAACAGCAGTTCCGCACTTTTAGCGCTTGCTGTCTCGAAGTGTCAGTCACTGATTTCACTGCTGACCAGCGAAATAAGATCAGCGAAGACTATGCCCAGGTCTTAGACCTGTATGATGCTGTCTCCAATACTGCGAGACAACTAGTTGCCGATAGGGAAGGGCAACCCGGCCTGAAGCAGGAGCTTCCTAGGTCAGCACCGGGGCTGGTGAGTAGGCTCCCTACTTTGGACCTCCCCCATTTTGATGGCTGCCTAGGAAGCTACCTGGGCTTCATTAATTTGTTCGACAGCCTGGTCAATGACAGGGCTGACCTTCGGCCAGCACAAAATTGGCATATTTAATGTCGGTTCTGGATGGGGAGGCTAAGGGCCTCATCCAGCATCTGCCCGTGTCTGACGAGGCGTACCAGACGGCTCGGGACCTAATCACCCGTAGGTACCATAATAAGCGTGGCCTCGCCGACACGCACATCGAGCAGATTTTGGGTTTGCCGACGCTCACCCGGGTCTCTGGGTTGCGCACCCAACTTTTGAACCCGCTTTTGGTGGCCATCAACGCACTTAAGTGCCTTGACCTGCCCGTGGACCAATGGTCCTATCTATTGGTGCACATTGTGTTGAAGAAGCTGCCTGCCGACCTGAGGTCGCGTTTTGAACAGCGCTTTGGTGGGGATAGCGCGACCCATCTGCCCCCCTTTGCTGACCTGGAGAGGTTCCTGGAGGATGAGTGCCGGGTCTTGGACAACTCTGGTGGTGACACGCCGGCTAAGACGCAGCCGCCCAAGGTCAAGGAGCAGGCTCGCGGTCACACCTGAGCCAATGTTGACCGGCGCCCTCCTCGCTTTGCGGTCACGCAGAGCCCAGCGGAGTGCTCCTACTGCAAGGTCACGGGGCACAGAACGGCCAGTTGTAGGGCATTTTTGGACCTACATGTCGCCTCTCGTAGGCGCATCGCGAATGCCCGCCGCCTTTGCTTCTCTTGTTTGGGGTCCCACTACCAGCGAGACTGCCCAAACTCTCGGCCCTGTCCTCACTGTGGAGGACAGCATTTGGACATTCTCTGTATGAATGCCAGAGAGGTAGGCCGCTTGTCCAACCAGCCGACGCCGCGCACGGGCGGGTGTTTTGAAGGTGGCAGCCGAGGCTCACCGGCGCGCAGCCGAGAGTCGCCTCGCTCAAATGATCGCCACTCACCCCGCTTGGAGAACCGTAGCGTGCGCACGCCTCCTCTCTCTCGCGCACCTGAATGTGCGACCGCCCAGCGTCACCAGCACCATGACTGTTGCCCCAGGTATTCCCCTCCTTTGGCGGAGCGTCCCCGCCTTGACTCGCGCCAACCTCGTTTTGGGCGGGTGCGTCATTATGACCCCCCACAGATGGCGCGCGGATCAAGTCATCGCGCCTTTGAGGACTTCAAGCCGCACCCTCGTTTTGACTTGCCTGGTCCTGGGCAACGGTCGCCGCCCAGGCAACAATAGGTCATTGACCCCTGCCCTAGAACGCCAACCTCCCCTATTGAGACCGTTATCCTACCAACGGTTGCTGTTAGGGTCTGGGGACCCACGGGGACCTCTGTTGTTGTCCGTGCTATATTGGACACAGGTTCGCAAGGTTGCATTGTTTCCACTTATTTGGTAGGGCAGGTTAAATTAAATATGGGTTCTTTTCCAAATTGTATACGGGGCATAAGGGACGTAGCCTCTAATGTTGAAGGGCAAGTTAAGGTTTTGTTTGGCCCTGTTGAATCTTCACACCCGAGGATAAGAACCTCGGCTATTGTGCTGAAGAATATTTTGGGCATGCATCCACAGAAACAGCTACCTGCTGCTGTGGTGAATTTGACATCGGGATTGGAACTGGCAGACCCCAAATTTGACACACCGGGACAAATCGACTTTTTTATTGGCTCTGAGGTCCTCGGTGGAATTTTGATTGGTGGGAAAAGGGTTTTGGTGCCAAATGGTTTGACTGCCATCCCGACCATATTTGGATTTGCTTTGATGGGCCCTGTACCCTCCACCTGAACTTGATAATTTGTTGGCTGTAGGCTCCGCTCTCTCTGATGCGGTTCAGAGGTTTTGGGAGGTAGAGGAGCCCCCTCAAGCTGCCCGTTTGAATCCAGAACATGAGGAGTGCGAGCTGTTCTTCCAGAACAACACTGGTCGACTCCGTTCTGGTCGGATCATTACGAGGCTACTCTTCCTGTCTGTTCGGCCTCCGCTTGGTAAGTCACGACCTTTAGCCGAAAAGAGGTTGTTGGCCATGGAGCGCCGCATGGGTCGTGATCCGGAGCTCAGACAGAAGTACATTGAGTTCATGAGGGAATATGAACAATTGGGACACATGTCTGTGTCAAATTTGGATTGGCGTTCGGTGGAGCATTACTTTCTCCCGCATCATGTGGTATTGAAGCCATCAACTGGCAAGCTGCGCACAGTGTTTGATGGTTTTGCGCAGACTTCAACGGGCGTATCCTTGAACCAGTGCTTGCATTCTGGTCCCAAGTTGGTCAAGGACCTTTGTGACGTCATCACCAGCTTCCGACGACATCAGGTTGTCTTTGTAGCCGACATAAAAATGATGTTCAGGCAGACTATTATCCACCCTGATGACCGTCGCTTCCAGCTGATCCTTTGGAGAGAGTCTCCTCGTGATCCCATGGTCGTCTACGAGCTCAATACTAATACGTACGGGTTAAGGTCAAGCCCCTACTTGGCAATACGTTCTCTTTGGGAGCTCGCAGACCGCGAAGGCCTACGTTTCCCACGAGCCTCTGCCATCTTGAAGGACGATATTTACGTCGATGACATTTGCTCGGGCGCCTCCACAGCGGACGAGGCGATCCTCCTGCGGGACGAATTGATAGGTATTTTGGCCTCCGCTGGTTATGAGTTGCGCAAATGGATTTCCAACTCACCAGCGCTTTTGGAAGGCTTGCCAGAGGATCATCAGCAGGATCCACATTTGTTTGAGATTGTTGACAACCCCGCCATGATGGCTGTTCTCGGCGTTCAGTACAGACCAGTCCAAGACATCCTTACGTATAACGTAGACTTGCAATTGCCTTGTTCTTGGACTAAACGTCTCGTGTTGTCTACTGTCGCCAGAACCTTTGATCCGAACGGTTGGATTTGTCCTATCATATTTTGGGCAAAATGCTTCTTGCAGAAGCTTTGGACAACAGGATTGACTTGGGACGAACCTCTACGCGGTACTCTTGTTGAGGAATGGACCTCTTTTGTATCCTCACTTCCTGCCGTCAACGAGATCTCCTTGCCTCGTCCCATCCTTCCTCCCGGGAAGTACAAGGCCACCCTTCACGGGTTTTGTGATGCCTCGGAACGTGGTCAAGCGGCCGTGGTGTACTTGCGCACAGTCAGTGGCTCAGGTCAGGTGAGAGTTTCCCTGATCATGGCGAAGAGCAAGGTAGCACCCCTTCGGACATCTCTGACCATCCCAAAATTGGAGCTCTCGGGAGCAGCACTACTCGTGCGATTGTTGAACCACGTGTCTAGTACTTTGGGTAAAAGCATTTGTATTAGTGGGACCTACGCCTGGACAGACAGCCAAATTGTTCTTTGTTGGTTGAAGGCTTCTGTCCACACCTTGGAGGTATTTGTCGCTAACCGCGTTTCCCAAATCCAGAAATCCGAAGTCAAACTTGTTTGGAGACACGTGCCAGGTGAGCTCAACCCCGCTGATTGTGCCTCGCGCGGATGCTTGACGCCTAGTTTGATAGGTCATTCGCTGTGGTGGGGTCCGGAATGGTTGAGTCGACCAGAAACCGATTGGCCTCGAACGCCAGTTTTGAATACTTCTGATTTGCCGGGTCTACGAACACTCGCTCTTGAGAAGGTAGAATGCGCCTTCGACCCCAATTTTTTGATGAATCGTTACAGCTCCCTCGACAAGTTGTTAGGTGTCACTGCTTGGATAAAGCGTTTCATTTTTAACTTTAGGCACCCACAACAGAAACGACTGACACCGTTTATCTCACCACAGGAAAGACACGAATCCCTCACCTTTTGGGTACGTTCTGTGCAATTAGCGCATTTTGAGAAGGAGATTGCTATCCTTAAGTCAGGGAAATCGAAATTGTCGGGAGCAATATCTAAATTGAACCCCTTTTTGGACAAAACGGGTCTCTTGCGCGTTGGAGGGCGTCTCAAGAACGCCAACCTTCCTTACGGGGCACGTCACCCCCTTTTGTTACCCAAGGACGGTCATTTGGTACGCTTGTTGGTAACTGACCGTCACCTTAAAAATTCGCATGCTGGTTGTAATGCCTTGTTGGCCATTTTGCAACGCGAATTTTGGATCTTGTCTGCCCGAAGAATTATTCGGAGTGTAGTCTTTCGCTGCATCCCTTGCTATAAGCTCAAGGCTTCTACCATGCAGCCCTTGATGGGAGACTTACCGGCAGATCGCGTTACTGAGAGCAGGACGTTTGACGGTGTTGGCACGGACTTCGCTGGTCCCTTTTTGTGTTTTGTAAGATTGAGGCCGTTTTGAACTCTCGGCCATTGTGCCCGATCTCCTCGGATCCGAATGATTTGGAGGCCCTTACGCCGGGCCATTTTTTGATTGGTCGCCCACTTGTCGCCTTGCCTGAGTACCCCTATATTGATACGAGACCTGGTCGTCTCTCGCGTTTTGAATTGGTACGCCAGATTACTCAGAGCTTTTGGAAACGCTGGAACTTGGAATATTTGCACATACTCCAGCAACGCGTTAAGTGGACCGACAAGACCGATCCACCCAAGATTGGTGACCTCGTTTTGATCAAGGAGGCTAACCTTCCGCCACTCAGATGGCGCAGGGGGCGCATCCTTCGTTTGGTAACTGGGGCTGATGGAGTTCCCCGATTTGCTGAGGTCTTGGTGGACGGTTCGATTCTGAGGAGAGCGGTTGCAACATTGTCACGTCTACCAACCGATTAGCGGACCGGTAGGCCGGTCCGGGGCGGGTGGATGTTTAAAATAGAATTAGGTTTTATTATAAGTCAAATCGATTATATCGATTAAGTAAAATTTTGTTTAGTCTATTGAAAATTTCTGACAATGGTCACACTGAACTGTCACTTCCGTTGGCGTCTTGAAAAATTAACACGCCGGTCTTGGTCGTTTCGTACGTAAAATATCACCTTTTGAATTAACGCGAATTGAATTAAATTGAGTAAACCGTCTTGAATGCCGCCTGATCTAGTGCTGGCAACGGTAAATTGATTGTGAACTATTGATTGACATTTGTGAAAATTGTGAATCCGGTATCGACGTCCACGTGCCAACGTGTCCTGAAAATGTCGCGTATGCAGCTTAATAGCTAAGTATAAGATACTTCATTCATTTATTTTGGCCAATATACTTGTATGAATGTGTCTAATTTAGCTCAAGCCTGACATCAGCAAAGATATCGGGTAAGTGAAATATAATATTGATATTGATTGATTTCAATTCATCACTGTGCAACGCAGTACATTGTGTCTGGATCATTGTCTATCGTGGTCAGGTAGATGTATTACATCTTCCACTGCGCACTTCTGATACACCTTCCTGCTTGGCTACGGTAATTCTAGACACAAATACATAGTAAAATTAAAATAAGCCGGCTCTATCGCTGCAGAATACGAAATGCATTTTATTATTTTCTTCACTCGTAAAAGGTTCGAACGCTGAATGTTTCCTAGAACCGCATAAATTTCATTGGTAAACAAAAACTATCGCGAAACGAATAAATAAACACATTTCCTTCACGCGTCCCCGAGCTGGCTAAATAAAAGGACGTAACTTTTTTTCTGCAATAGGATGTATATAACCCTCGCATTTGCGAACCTCAAGGGCTTGAAAGCAATCTAGGGGCCTACTATTTTCTTTTGAAAGCAACACAAAGCAATTGTTGGCGGTTATTGCCATCGGCGAGATATTGGTGTAGCTATTCGCTTGTGAATTGAATCAGCTTTTTTTCTATTCATCTTGCATGACGGAAAGTTTTAGATTCAAAAGTTATGCGGTATCTCTTTGATGGAGCTCAAAACATCAGGTTCTTTGTTAACCCTAGAGGCATAAGGAATATAGGGTTCGTGTGTGTTTGTATAACAGATTTAACTCCTAAATTGATAAAAAATTGCATTACTTTTCTGTAATATAATTAAATAATAACATTAACATCAATAAAAAGATAACTGTAATTTACACTTAAGGTTATTTACTAAGCAATCGTTTATTTTCCCTTTGATGAATATCAATGAATTGGTTTCCAATTTCAGATCTAAAAGTGTAATAAATATAGAATAGCCTTTTGAGTAAGTACCTCTTTGGAATCTTAATTTCAGGTGAAATATAAATAGCACATCCTACTCCAAATGTACAAACAACTTGGTAAACAAAGTAATATTCCATAATTTGAAAGATAATTACATAATATGTAATTATCTTTCAAATTATGGAATATTAGGTGTATATAAAGAAGGTAGATATATATTATATATCTACCTACTTTAAATAACAAGATTTGCTATAAGGTGATATGCTCCTTGAATTTTGGGTTGGCAATATTAGCCTTATTATAGAGCACCAGCTTATGCCCGCGGCTTCACCCGTAGTTAAAATGGCACTCCATAAATTGTTGACGTATGTTGTTTCGTATCGGATTAATTTGTGTCCATTGATTCTAGGTTTGTAAAGTGCTTTGTGACGCATTTAGGTACTTAGTTTAATTTATATGATAATCAAAAATGTAAAGGCTGTTTGTGTAAAAATATATTAACATAAAAAGTACGATAATTTGATTGACTACGTAGATAAGTACATTCATACTCAGCTCACGTAATACACTTATTGTAATAAAACCTATACTGAAAATCGGCACCGACCGGCTGTTCATAAACGATATCATTATAATAATTTCGATTATGGTTTTCATAGAAATCTCTTTTGAAGAAGATATTTATGTTTAGGATGCTTTTGTAGCAATTTGATACTGTAGGGAGCTCTTTAATCTATCAAGCAAAAAAAAACTATAAATATTGGCAACATGACAACATATGATTGACATATAAGCCGGTATATATAGAGATAATCCTCGGACGAGATCTCAATAAGCTTCTCATGATGGACATAGGAAACATTCTGAATTCGACAAAAAAAAAGAAAAGCGCACATGCATGCATGCACTTACTATCATATCATTCCAATGTATTGACTAGGTGTGTTGTGTGTATGTGGTAGAATATGGAATTAAAATAAAAAAATAAGTTAATATTAGTATGAAGCGAAATCCACAATATTGGGTGTGATGCAATAGACTAATAAACAAATTAATCAACAGCAAACTGACTATTACAATCTTTATAGTAAATGTGCATACACCGTAGAGCCTTTTGTAGTCATTCGCTGGACATAGGCCTCACCTAATATTGTAACGCAATAGGAACTTTAGCCTTCTATAACCCGATGGCCATACTGTTTGGCATACGGTTCGATATCTACATTTCTGTTACTTTCGCAAGATACGATTTGCTTCGTGTATTTTATTTTACTTGGTCGTCTTTTACGACACTCACAGAATGAAAAAGGGTACATTGTATCCTGAATACATCACCACGCGTAACAATTTAATTATCTACTTACTGGTAGATTTAAATAGGCCCTTCAACATTTTAACAATTTTATGGAAGTAACTACAGGTATTGTTATAGATAAGCCGATGACGCGTAGTGGTTGAGTATCACAGAAGAAATTTAATCATTTAAGGCTACCGCCCTTCATATTATTATCTTGTACCTTACGTCAGTCATTATAATATAGGTCGAATGATTAATTACACACTTTCATTACCTTTTATTAGCTGCAATAATTTTTAATTTATAAGCATGTAGCGGATGGTAGCAGGTGTACAGACTATTTTATAGAACCTTATAGACAATAACGAAAATGTAGTTTAATATTGCCCAATAATAAAGCATATAATTATGTATGTACGACCATAAATTAATAAGAAAATACAAGCCAATGTGTTCGTGTATGTATAAATAAATACAGAGCCTCAAATACCTACACAGACACTACTTACCGATATCCTTCCAAATAAAATCACCCTAACCCGTAAACGCGATACGAGCTATGCGCTTTAACCCCCGTCCCGCTAATGCATGGCCGTCCATTTTTCTAGACAGCCGGTCGATGTGGGCCAAACATCAGTAAATCGCTATAAGGTACCCCACGGGTACTTTGGTGAATATAAAGTTACTTATTCAGTGAAAATTGTTATTTATGTACATGGGGTCATGCAGGATTAAGAGTTCAGGCTAATAAAAACAAGAATGTGTTTATGTTGGATTGGGTGATATTGTTGGGGAATAAAACGGGGGATGGGGACATCTAGATACGTAAAACTGTCTTGTATTACCCTCACTTCTGTGACTTGACATCAAGTACAATAAACAGCTCGTAAAATTAGACAATAGGAATAGTATAGACTATTATTAAGATTCTTAAATCTTGGCAAGCAACTAAGGTATCCAAAGGTCAGCGATAGCAGTTTTTATACCTGTTATATGCCTGTCTCGTTGAAGTACTTACTCACATGTTAAGACGACAATCAGCTATTTGATGGGCAGAGAGAATCATGCGATGAATTAAATTCATTGAAAGGGCAACTACAACTTTATTCAATAAATGCTACTGAATAATGTTAAATAAATTTTTTTTTTCCTCAAATCTTGCAAGCAACTCAGTTTGGCATTCAGTGGAAAACTATGTTGCAAAATGTAGGTGTGGTTATTGTTTTTAAAGTTACTTGTTAAACGACATCTGAAAAATGCTGGGTAGACTTTGAAGGTGTATAGAAACATTATTAACGGCCAAAGTGTCGATCTATGGTTCAGTAGATAATGCGTAAACACTATATTAATAGTACAACAGTATAAGCAGACAACAAGTAAATGGCTTTGTTTTAAATAAATATCTTAATTTCATATTAATAAGCACAGCAACCAAATACACGGTAAAAAGATTAATCTTAATTCCAAGATTCTCCTCAAAGAGCTGCTTATAAAATAGAACCGACGCACTGAAGGTCTAAGACCTTCGGAGCATAATCCTAAGGAAATCAACGGAAAAATAATATGAAATTTAACGCAAAGAGAAATCGACTTAAGCATACCGTCTGTTTTACTTGACGAGGGTAACTTATTTACTTTGAAATGGAAAATTTTGCTTTTTGTAGGTCGAACGTGCAAAACACATACCTATGCTTACATAATTACTCCGCGAAAATCTACGAAACTCGACGCGACTCTGTTAATTATTAACAAATGTACGAAAGTACGGCTTTATGTAAAAAGGTGTTTCTTGTTTCAGAAACAAATGGAGCCGGTAAATCGAGGGAAATAGTAATTTACGCGGTTAATATTTTATTTAACTTTTTCAGGAGATCAGCGGTGGCTTAATGGTGTTACCTTCGTGTTTCCTTAGTTCCTAAATAATTATAACTGGTTATAATGGTAGAAATCATGGTTGCATTGTTGATTGTGGACCAATGAAATAGGCCTTCTACATAAGAGCGTAATTATTATTTGTAAAAATTTTGCCGCCTTCTTTGTTAGTTATCTATATCTATACTTATAATAAAACTGTAGAGAAGTCAATTCTGTACATTAAATATATATTCAAAATTAATATTGGAGGATGAATGGTGATCGATACTGATGCCAAAAATGCAATCAGTGGATTTTTTTTCTGTCTATCTGTCCGTCTGTCTTTCTGTCTGTATGTGCACGCATAGGTCAAAAACTACTGAAAGGATTTTAACCAAGCTTGGTACGATTGTAGTCCATACTTGTAGGTAGGTTATAGGCTATATAACATAACGCTAAGACACATAGGAGCTGAGTAGTGACGATAAATTTGAAGCAAGGCGGATAAAAATGCGCTTTCAAGCTCTTATCCTCACATACGTTGATCATACACCAAACGCATGTATTACAAAGATGATGTTCTTCAAAAGATCTTCAAAAAAGTCCTAAATAGTATATATCTATCTCTTATAAATTAGCCACAATAACGTGTTTAATCGTCAGGCATTTCTTCAAAGTGTATTAAATACATAAATATGTTGTATTTCACATAGATATATCTTTATAAAACTCCCATATTCAAAAAGAACACTTTAATATCTATAAAATAGATAGTAAAGTGTATGATAAAAAAGTTAAAAAAACATATAGAAATCGGTATAAAAACACACAAAATATAGATGAAATAAAACTTCCAAAATAAATCTCGCCGCGGGTACGATAATACGGTTGATTTTTGGTTAACGTGCGAAACGGCCATCTATCTATACCTACATATAATTAATCTGTAAGTGATCGATGTCTGTACATGGAAGATATTCAGGAGAAATCTATTTTAAGGGGTTTATATTAAAGAAGAGAAGCCAAAAATATAATTATTACCATTCTTGTCTGTGCGTTTGTGCACGCTAATTTCAGAAACGGCTAATCGAATTGGAATGCGGTTTTCACTGATGTGTTGTGGTAAGCCCCACTTCACGTTTAGTGTTTGTTTTATACGAATCGGTTCATAAATAAAAAAAAACTGATTTAAATTAAACATTACGCATTTCTCGGGTTAAAATTTGTTCCTTAAAGTAACTCTTTTGTTGAATTGGTTGAAACTTAATGTATAATGATCAGTCGAAACATCAGTTGAAAGATTATAAATAGGATATTTTCAAACATTTGGATCTTCTAATTTAATTGAACTTAAATCTGTATGATTAATTATATTTAATAAGGTTCAGCTTAGGCTGAACGCGAAACGAAATGACATGTGCAAATACGTCCAGTATTCACACATGTATATGTAAACAGCTCGCAGTCGCCGAGTGGCGAGTCATTTCATTTTACTGGATGGGGATAAACACTGGCATAACATTGTCTGAAGCAGATATTAGTAAAAGTCCTCATCGATTACGCCATGGGTTTGAGATGCTGCATAGTTATGGCATCAATTTGAAGACAAATTGGCCGAGGACATTTTAGGTTCGTAATTAACCGTTGCTTGACAGTAGACATATGTAATTATATCTATCCTATTACCCAATAAGGCCTGCCTGAACCATCATTTGCTGGTGTACGTATAAATAAAGATTACACCATACACGAAATAAACTATTACCCATTAGAACTAGCCGAAAGCCTGCAAAATGATGTCTTGAGACTTACTGAAGAACAGCGTTTAAATATAATTATGATCGCGTGTGTCGTAGCGTGGATAGTGATTTGGAAAATCAAGCAAAATGACAAACCCATGGGCGTTATAGCCGTACTGTTTAGTGGCGATTTTCGTTAGGCTCTGTCTGTTATACCACCATACAATATGAGACTAGAGCTGATGAAATTAGAGCCTGTCTAAACAGTTCATAACTATGGGATTGTATTATCGCTATGCATTTTACATTAAATATGCGAGCGCGATTACAATGAACATGCACAGGAATTCTCTAACATTTTACTCGCGATTGGTAAGTTACCAATGGTGGTACCCGCGGTGTGGAGTCGCACGAACAAGTGAAAGTAATTTGAGCAATTTTCATGACATCTACATCTACACCAACTTAAAACATTTGGGTATCAATTATGTAGCAAAACAGACAAATTCCGCGCGAACGGAGTCGCGGGCACAGCTAGTAAAGAATAAAAATGTACGAGTTATAAGTATATATAAGTATGTTAAAATATATAGACGACCACAATTAAGTTTTCTTGTTTGAAATCGCGGTGCGCAACACTGACTTATTGAGGTGACGTGCATGTACATTTTTTCTCTTCGCTTGCCTTGAGACTCAGAAAACACGTAAAGCCTGTGGTCCAACAACAATGAAAATCGTTGCGGAAAGTCAAAACTATGATACACATGATGATATAACATCCCAACCCTTTGGATTACGAAGGTACAGAATATACCAAACGGTATCGAAATGAATATGTCGATTAAAAGTAAAACACTACCAAGGAAGGCCTTTGGATACAACCAAGATAACGTTAGAGTAATTTTAATGAATTAGCTGCTTACGATAAAGCACTATGTTTAACCATAACCAACAGATACATTACAAAAACCATTACGTTTAGTTCTCTACCATTGTTGAAACTGCGTGATAATGCAAATGCCTGTTTCAAAAATCTTTTCTGATTGCAGTTTTAATAATAGAAATAATGAAAAATGCCGCAGAGGCTTTTTCTAGGCAATCTTTTGGTAGTGACCATCATACTCTGCTTACTTCATTTCGAGCTTTGAATAAAGTGCCCTATAATTGAAATATAAACCTAATATTATCAGTACTGACTGCCAGATAATATGCTTTGTGAGATCCAAAAGATCGGAGAAAGGAAGGAAATCGACATTTCAAGCAAAAATACATCAAAGTGATAAAAACAAAAATATATCTTTGTTGAATAGGCGATTCCTTGAAATTTTCAACAGCTGTTTGTAAGTTTGGGTACGGCCGAGGACACAAAAAGTATCATAAATAAGGCCCCAACAAAAAAGCTACATTACAAAACAACTTCTCGCCTTAATTTCAAGCCGTAACATAAATTCTACCGCCACTTTTCACCTGAAGTAGACGCTAATTATTTTTCTTCAACTTAATTGTATCTTGGACTTTTTAATCATTACAGGACTCAAGGACAATGTAACACTCCGATATGCTTATACGCCAGTAATTATTTCAGATACTTGAAGTTCTTTTTTAATTAAAGTATTACCAGCCTTAATAATTAACGTAATTACTAAGGTCCGTAATATTCCATTAAGAATTTTTATGTTCGTACGTTTCTTTCAAATTGTATTACATGTAATCGACCAAAACGACTTTTGGCCACTTTTCATTTTTATAGCGTAATTCTTTAGTAGGTTATATCATTGTAAAATCAGTTTAATTCTAGTAGGTAAGATAATTACGCAGAAAGTATGTAAACTAATTTTGTTACAGGTCATATTTACTTTGGTGTTATCCGAAATAAGTTATTAAGATTTCCTAAAAATGTTGTGTTTTTCTGATTTTATAATCAATATCAAAATATTGTGTTCTATAAAATTACTACACAACATTTTTTTTATAGACTCACGCCTATATCCCCGAAGGGGTAGGCAGAGGTGTAATATATTACACCCACATGTCGCCATGAATTTTAGGTCCCACGTAATAAGGGGCGAGCCTATTGCCGTACCGGGCACACAACCAGACTCCATGCTGCTACTTAGAATTTCCTAACGGAAAAACCCAATAACACTTTGCCCGACCCGGGAATCGAACCCGAGACCTCCCAATCCCACGCGCACATTTATGCCGCGAGGCAGTCCTAACACACACAAGCACACGTACCTACCGTGCAGTCTTATTCTACCTACATCAGTCAACAGATTATTCTGATTTTACTATCTAAGTAACATTTGATGAAAATTGGGTGTTATATCATCTCACACTGTTTGAAACAATTTAAGGCGAATAAGTATACTATCTTTATTGTATTTTTTAAATATTTTGCAAATGCAGATCAACATAATACACAATATTGTATATTGGTGGCAACCGTAGATACATAAATCCGTTCAGGAGTTTTTGAGTTTATAGTTCATAAGGGCAGACAGGTGTTAATGTTTAGATGTTTTATCTCTCTGCTGCAAAACCCACAAATTAATTTGAAGAAGTGACGTTAACTATGCTTTCTTTGTCTAATAAATAATATAATATACTTGCAGCAAAATAAAACAATTATGTATTCTATTGTTTTCGCAAATCGATATAGTTTTTATTTTATTTACGTTATTGACTTAAAAACATTTAATCAGCCCGTTTCTTAATTGCACTATTCAGAATCAGAATCAGAATATATTTATTGCGAATATAGGTTTAGGAGATGTTTTACATTATAACATAATAATATTGTACAGCCATATTCCGCCAGTTAGCATGCAATATAAAACATACAAATTAAATTAAAATGGTACAAATCCACACAAAAAAATACATTACAAATAATTAAAAAACTCAAAATGTAAATAATGTCAAATAAATATCAATGTTATTAAAATATAAAAAACTCAAATCTAAAAATAAAGTCAAATACAAACTCAAAATTTAAATAATGTCAAATAAAAATAATGTCAATTTTAATTCTGTATAGGTATGTCAAGATCTTATGAAATAAATCTATCATCAAGGTACTCCTTTATGCTATAATATGCCTTTTGGATAAGTAATCGTTTCAGTTTCTTTTTAAGCATATTCAGACAAGTGCATTTTAATATATCTACAGGAAGATGATTATATATACGTGGCGCCATACAGAAAAAACTATTACTAAACTGCGCTGTTTTGTTTGCTGGAAAACATATTTTTGCATCATGTCTTTTGCTTTTTAATTGTGTAAAAAATGAAATATTCTGGAGAACAAACATGATTACCTCTTGTATGTATATGCTTGGTAGGGTTAATAATTCTAGGCTAATAAAATACGGTTTACAAGTATCTGTTGGTTTCAATTTACAAATTGCCCTCACACATCTCTTCTGAGCTTTAAATACTTTTTCTACGTCTACCGAGTTCCCCCAAAAGATGACACCATATCTCAGCACAGACTCTACATAGCCATGATATGCAGAAATGACTGCAGATTGGTTCACAATTTTTTCGAGCATATAGAGTGCATATGAAAATTTACTGAGCTTAGTGCAAATATTTTCCACTTCTGATTTCCAATCTAATTTGGAATCTAGATTTAAACCTAAGAATTTGGCGTTGTCAACTTTAACTATATTTTGTCCATTGAATTTTATGTCAAGGTCTAGTAAATTATTTTTTCTTTTCATAAATGTCATAATGCTAGTTTTATTTAAATTAATTAATAAATTATTATAAGATAGCCATTGAATTATTGTGTCGAGTGTTTGGATAATGTCAGATTCTAATTGATGTTTACTTGAGTTGGTGAACATAACTGTGCTATCGTCCGCAAATAAGACCATATCATGTTGAACAACATTTGGCAGATCATTTACATAAATGATGAATAACAATGGCCCGAGAATACTCCCTTGTGGGACACCTTGTGTTACTGTACGGTATGAGGAAGTATAAACGGTATCTGTCTGTGTTTTTAAACACATTTGTGTAATTTGCGTACATTGCTTTCTGTCGGTAAGGTACGACTTAAAAAGATTACTATATTCAATTGTTTTATTTTTTTCATGTTACAAAGTAATACGTAATTAAATGACAAGTACATTCGCCTCACACTATACAGTACTTCTACTTCTTCTTCTCCGCACCGCTCTTAGGTAGACTGGTAGATAATGCCCATGGCATTAATCCCCTAATAATTTATATACAACGTACGTAAACGGTACTTTGTGTATAAAATAAAGAATTAAAAAAACAATAAATAAATAAGTTTACTTGAAACCGTTATAGGATAAATCGTACACCGAATTTAGATCATAGTATTGTATTGCTTAACCGATATTGCTTTAACTGATATTATATTAACTGATATTATAACTGGGAACTAGAAACTATTTGGATACTTCCCACACAGCTTACGTAGTTCTACTTGATTACTACTGAAAGGCGATAGTTTCAATGGATTTATTGAGTGAATGAGGAAGGTAATACTGAGGAATTTGCCTTCAGTTGAGATATTGTTTGTGGTTTCACCGGCAACGAGCGAGGGAGTAATCTGTAAAAGTTGAGTTCATAGTAAAATGAGTAGGTAATTGTTAAGCTGAGGACTAGATTTTTTGAGTTTGTCTAATAAATTATTATGAAGCGGTAGCTACATACAACTGTGGCCATCTAGCGAGCGACGACGAAGTCTCAACAACAACAATACGGCAACATCTATCGGAAACAATGCAATGGAAAACAAGGTGCTGAATCGCGCAAGCAGAGTTCGCACGCCGACTTGTATAATGTATATATATAACATCCCAAATATATCCGTCGGACTGACAGTCCACCAGGCACGATCACCCAGCCTGGTTAGAGGATCCTCCCACTAGTTGGAGGAACACCACACCTTTGTTCCTCCACAATTACATTATGGTATTTTTTTAATATTTGATAAATATCTAATGTAATAAACAGAGAGGTTACTTTTATTAATTACGCTCAGATGCCAAATTGATATATTATTGAAACAGATGTAAAAATAGATGAGTAAGTTTACAAAGACAACAACTAGGCATATATATTTTTTGAGTATAGTATAAGTGGGTAACTAGCGGACACGGGCACAAAATTATGGTTAGTTAATTAAATAAATATATACCATAGCACATGACACTAATTTTATTGGACTTGCGTATTTAAAAACGAAATATTTTTAATTTGTCTGTACGAATTGACATAGAACAAAATATACAAACAACAACAAGCTTCAGACGTAGACGTAACTAAATAAATAGTCTGAAATTAAATTCCATTACAACGTCACTAAACATTTGACTAAACGTCATCTACACCTATAAAATGCAGTACATAGTTCAAAGCCTTTACAAACTGCGCACCAGACATACGCCGCGAAGCTCACTCATTATCGTACATAAAACAATTTAACAGCCATAAAGGAAGCTTAAACACTCCCCATACAGTCAAAGACCAGTTCTAGCGCTATCACATACAAATCAGCTATAAATAACTTGAAATGAACAATAGTTCCAATCAAGATAGGGTTATTCAGGGACTATTCAGTCTCGGGTATCAACGGCCCCATCATATCGCAGGTACCCTAATGATCGCAATTTTGCCATTTCAATCAAATGTTGTATGTATCTCAAGATTGATAGCAGAACGTGGCAACTGATACGTTTAGTTATAGCCTGTCTGTAATGCCTGTAGGCGAACAATGTTAAAATTGTTTGATGGATTTACTCAGAATGAAGTACCTTTTTTATTTAATGAGAATGTAGTCAATAATATTTAGTTTATTATCTGTTCTACTGCTTAGCGTAGGCCTTTTACAATTAAGAGAAGGATAAGGCCATAGGCTACCATGCTAGCCAAACGTGGGTCGCAATGTCTGCCAAATAAGCGATAATTAATAATTTAATGCGCACACTACTTCGAATGGTTAGTGCTGCACGCCATAGGTTTAAGTCATGACTAAGTCATGACTGGCAGTCTCTCTATTGGTGCTTCTATTTATCACAATCATGTAAAGGAATTTTATTACTGATACGTATGTCATTTCGTAGTTCAAAAATCTTTGCAGTCCCTTTTTAAAATACGCAGTCGAAATTGTCGTGGGCCGTTCGTTATGGAACATTTTTCTCTAATTTTAACCATATTTTTGTTATGAAAATATTCACACAAAATCTAAAAATATCTGCTTCACTGTCTGAGGTTACCAAAAATATTCAATTGAATAAAGCTAGCAGCTACCACTGTAAATATTCTGTATATATAATAATTTATGCATAGTCACGTCACATGTCAGATATTCATTTTTTCTTTTGCTCAACCTTAAAGCTGGGTCTCACTTCCTGATACACTGCGTAGGGGATAATGACAAAGGGGTGCGAACTGAATTATTCAAAATGCTATTTTAAACAGACAGTATCTGTTTGCGGATAGCCCCTTTGCTGGTTTTCGTAGACATGTTTTATTTACTTTAGGTGTTGACTTATAATATGAATAGGTATGATTTATCGGTAGTTTACTAGATTTATAGGAATTCATTGTGAATATTTTATAGGAAGGGTCGGTCGTCATTAAGCAACTCTGATGATAAACGGTACAGTAACCAACCGTAAAGTACAGTACCGTTGGGATACATTTACGTGGCCTAATTAATAATTAAGCTTAAAATATTTGTGACCAACTGCGCTTACAACTTTACACTGCATTGTGTTACAATGATTATATTATTATATTTATTTTCAATAGCAATGTAGCGTCTGGCAATGTCCAAACTGTAATCGAATTTCGGTGATGGAGGTTTTAAACCTCTCCAGGTTTTTAAAGATGGACGTTGTTTCGAGTAGCTGAAAAGCAATATCTCTATAGTAATTATATTGAACTAGGTATATTAATTTAATAAACATGTAACGCTTTATGTATAATTATGTAGCTGTAAGTAATAAACACACCTCCTGATATAATTATTATAGAAATTATAACAGACTTGCGGCAAAATACGAAATCGAACCTTATAAGGATTTAAAATATCTGCACCATTGATTCTGCGTAGGTACTTATAAATTTCCTGCAAATCTTAAACGAATTCTCGTATAAATAGGCAGGGTGCCTTTGATTTCTGTCTTTCATTTCAATCTATTGACTCCCCAAAATAAAGGGTGGAATTTTAATCTCAGATTCTTGACGAACAATCTTTTGGTTTTATTGTGAATCTGTCTTCACAGAATTTGTTTATAATAGGTTTTCATGGTTTCAATCAACTTCTTTGAGTTCCAATCCACTCGGCCACGTGCGTACGAATAAATCATAGAGCATTAATTTTCTCCATCACGGGTTCCTTTTTCATGCCAGTAGCTTATCTCATTACGGCCTCTGTTAAAGATACAACCTTTTTCGTTGCTCAGTAATAAGCGTATGCGAAGATTTGTTATTAAGTTAAATCTTAATATAATTTAGACATGTACGCTGAAAAGGTTTCAGGAAAAGTCCCCTTAGAAGTGATAAAATTCCCGGAATCGGTTGGCTCAGTTCCAATATGCAATATTAACATCTGGCGTCCTAAACTGCGCATATTCGGTGACGCTATGTGAGTACGAGTAAAACTTTTACTGCTTTTCATGCGACAATATGCAGTGGGGACTCAAAGGAAAAATGAAAATTTTGATGAAGATATTAGATAAAGAAAAGTTTTTTATATGCCTGATGTAGCGTCAGATAAGAATACAAAGTCACTACCATTTTATAACGTGGGTGTCGTAAGAGGTTACTAAACTACATACATGCAACATAAATATATTTGTGATGATACAGAAAATTGCAGAAGAAACCCTATTGTGACTCAAATGACGATAGGTCGACGCCCAACAGTGCTGAAGGCTGTATGATTATATGATGACCTTAATTCCGTGATATCATATCAATGAGGTCACGTGCTACTTATTGCAGAAAGGAAAGACAAATTAGCTTTCCTTTCTCCGAATAGATTGATACTGGTCTGAACCATGTATTATAGCTATCCCTTTGGGTTGCGGAGGTCAGACAGGCAGTCGCTCTGTGGAAAAGCTAATATTCAGTAAAATTCCGTTAGACTAGTAAACGGGTTGAAACTAGAATAACTCTAGGAGGTTGATGAAAACATAATGATTATAGAATCATTTCTCAGAATGTTAATGAACACAAAGGATGACGGAGAATGTTGTGTAGGCGTAAGTGCCAGATAAAGCCAATTGCAATAAACCATCGGCATCTACTCGTATCATGATCTGTGTATCAAATTATGCCGCTTATAAATGCCAATACGATCTGCAAATCTACCTGAACTACTCAGGCTATCATCACGAAATACGTATAGGTGGTCAAGGATTTTTTTTTGTTTTTTTTTTGCGAGATTTAGCTGACGGATCTTCTGATGGATAGCGATTACCGCCGCCGATGAACACCTGCAACACCGGAGGATATGCAAGGCCCTATTAAATTGGTAAATTCAACAATGTTTACATTTAGGTCTTATATATATTGTTGAACCCATAGATATATTAACTAATTACTCTTTTAACTGTTCTGTGGTTGAACCAGTGGCATAAGTTTACGCAGACCAAATTTAAATGTGACGGTTTATTTCGACCAAAACGTCGAGCCGATCAGTCTCCTGCTTAGTTGTTGCTTTTCCGTTTAAAATCATAGCATAATAAAAAGCCGATAGATAAGCCAATAAAATAAATAGCCGATAAACCCAAGCAACGGAAACCACGAGAAGATATACGTGGCAATGCAAGAGTATTTCTTGATCACATTATACATACTTTTGTCCGACGTAACGAAAATATTCACAACACTTCGAGCTCTAGCAGCGTAACGACGCCGACCATAAAGGCGACTGCGCAATACTCTCTCACTACAATACCGCCGCAAGCATGACCTACTACATAATTGTACTAACAAAAACTAATTTACCCTAACAGCGGAATTCAATTTCCACGGGGAGTCGATTTCAAGAAACCACATACAGCGTGCATCATCCTACCGTAGGGTTTAACATCGTTACGCCCTCGCCATTCGCGTCAATTTTCCTAACAGGACCCTAGAGGGCATCTGCCGGTACCCTTTGCGGCAATAAGTATGTATTTGCATACAACTGTGGTACGTTAATCAAGGAAGTTGTGTGTGTATTTCAGTTTTCGTACGCACTGCGTCACATTGAAGCTGAACAATTTCTTAATTGAGTAAAGTAGTTTTGTGTTAATTATTTTCCATACGTACAAGTAATGAAAATAACTGGGTCATTTTAGAAATATTGATCTTAAATATAAATATGTTATGGGGGACAGTAATTTTGCTTTTTGTCCTATTATAAAATAATATTTGATGTTACAAAATAATGTAACAAAACCGATTGTTAGGTTGTGAGTCGACTAGGGTAAGGAAATGCTTTTGTGTTAGTTTTATTACAATAACATGCCATTAGTAATAATTACATATCTTTGCTATGGTTGGCTTTATCGGGGTGGATGATTGTGGGACCTAGAGTTCCGGGTAGGTTATCATTCATCATTAGTTGGAGTCTTCATTCGCAACGTGGTGTCGAGCTGGCAGCTTATTAGACTCGCCACAACTTCATAACACCAAAAACGCATTGAGCGAAATTTGGATATAACATAGTTCTACAGCACCTCTAAAAAGTTACGAGTTTGAGACTTTTACTAGACGTAGATAGTGTTTAAAATAAATTAAATTTATTACCAAGCTCGACTTAGTTATCTATTCCGTGTACAAAACACGTAATGGAAATGCAGTCATTCTTTTATTTCCTAAAAAAATAAATACATCTGGAACTCCTCCTGAAAATAATCGCAACATTACACTCAAGTACTTCATTAACCAGCAATAGAAAGTTTCATCAACCACATGATGTTAGCACAACACTATTTGCTTTATGGAACTTCATTAACCAGCAATAGAAAGTTTCATCAACCACATGATGTTAGCACAACACTATTTGCTTTATGGAATAACCGTTACCGTAAATTACTGACATTGTTGGTTCACGCACCGTTTCATCTCGCCCCGTCCGACCTACGTACGTTACGGTAACCCCCTGTAAACAGGTTTATGGCAAACAATTAGAATGTTAAAATTAACCTGAGTTTAGTTCAAGTTAAATATTTGTTAGCTGAAGGGTGCTTTCGCGTGGATATTGTGCTTGTTGCACGATGGTATATATATTTTTGTGTTATGAACAACAAAGGGGTTAACGTAATTTAGTAAAACATAAAAAATAGACAGGTAAAACGATTTAAGTAAACTTTTTGAAAACGTTTATCGAAGCCGAGTCGATACATATCCTATCGCCGGATTCATTAGCCGATCTTTTCATGAATTTGGAGTTGAGAGGTGCATTAGTTGACATAAGCTCCATACAAAATGTCAAATATGACGTATCTCTAATCTCCAAATCCATTGATAGATCATACAGGACCGACCGTTAGAAAACTGGTTTAATTAAAACAGTACTATTATTATGTTTCTTTCCAAATTATCTTTAAATGGTAGTTTTAAATCATACACGTTAACTTTGTTTGTAATAACAACAATGTCGCATTTACTTCATCCGCGAAAATAATAAAGGTATATTTTTAACATGCGGGCAAAAATATAGCCATTATATACAATCTTTATAAATAAGGTAGGAAAATGTATCACTTTTGCCAAAAAGATTTCCAATTAAAAAGGACAATAAGCAAAAATTAACAACCAAAGCTATTTAATTCGTTATCTTAAATGAAGCGCCATTGTTGCAAAAGATTAAATCTGCACAGAAAGCGTTGAGTCAAAATAACAAGACCCCTCTGAGAACACACCTATCGAGGTGCCGGCTCTGCAAACAACACCAGGCTCCTTAGAATCGGAATGAAGTCATTTCCGTTTCACTATTTCCGTTCCATTTTCAAGTCACTCCCCAACTTCCGCCTCACGTACCGCTCTGTACTCGTCAAAAAACCTTTATCTTGATGAAAGAGTACTTTGTAATTGCATATTATTTCTCAGCGTGAATAAATAACAATATAATTTAAATATCTTAAAACACACCGTTCCTTATGCTCACTAGGGTAGAGATCATATATAGGAGGCCATAAAATCGCTTAACCCTATCCATTATATATCACATCTCCTAATAATACTTAATAGATCCGTAATTGCGTTCCTAGAGAGTTTGCAAAAATTTTTCATCAGCTTTCATCTGAAGAATAAAAGGTGATAGTTTATCCTAGCTATAAAGCTACCTAATTAATATGAACTTAATGCTATATCTCGGATGGGGTGATGCGGTGATCTCCTTAATGCAGGTGCATTAACGTCAAAGAGAATTCTTGAGAGGATGTTCGCTTACATGTACATAAGAGTTCCAGTTTTCGGTGCCAATTCCTGGGTTCAGTTACAACATATTGACGTCGAATTGCAACTCGATGAGTTCGGCAATTGCTACATTTCGATTCGAGTTTGGTGGAAGTTTAAACCTATTTAAGCTTCCAGGTTCAGTTCGCGATCAATTTCGTGTTAACATATCCAATAGTAGTGGAGATGATCACCGAATTCGTGTGGAATGTGAGTGATATTTTTTAATATTGGATGTTTTTTTGAAATCGTGTTTTATTTCAATAGCTTTATTTAGTTTATATGCATTTTTTTAATAGCAAGAGCCGTTTTTACCTTTACCTAACTTTAAAGGATGTAAATAATATTATAAATTGCAAATACCTACTACAGAAGCATTTCTCGTAATTTCATCCCTCAGGAGCTAAAACGAGGGATATAAGGTTGTATGAAAGTCCATACTCAAAGAAAGTAGCATGAAATTTCATTAACATTCATCAGGTAAAAATAAATTTATACCTACTTATGTCGTCTTTTTGTGAGGCTCATGAAGTTTAATAAGACGTTGCAAACTTACGAGTATATGCGGAAAACGTTACTTATGAAGGAAGAAGCTGGAATTTTTGTAGATCTACCGCGTGTAGTTAATGTACGTGAGTGTCTTATTAAATTTTACTCTGGTTGGGATTCAAAGTTTATAATGACTGTTTAGGATGAAAAGCAATAATTTTAATATAAAAGTATCTAATAAAAATGGGTTTGTGCATTGTTTCCAAGTCACGCTAGTCTCATTACGCGCTTATGTATGTAAGGGCAAGTTAATTTATTATACTTTCTAGCGACCGAAACCGCAGGCAATTGCTAGTTCTGTATAGTTACTATTCCAATCGTCCATTTTCGTTCTTGAACGTCAAAACAAAATTCAGTCTACCACTACGAAATGTAAAGGTCCACAAATTGGTTGAACGAAAAATTCAAATCGATATCGAGGCACTGGTTTCAACTTTTTGAAATACGTGGCTTCAGATCGTGCTGCCAAAATATCTGTTGGACGTACGAAACAAAACTATACGGAATCATTCCACGGTTTTACCGTTTTCTGCTACAGTTATTTTGAAATAGTCGTCCTGTTTACGCTGCTAGGGTTTTAATTAAAGTTGTCGGCGCAATACGGGCCTCGGGACCGTTTTAAAAATTCATTAAATCCTTTACCGGACAAATTTTGTACACAACTAATTTATTTTGCGCTTTACAGCAAAATCTAAACAATTGTACGCGTTAACACGGAAATGTTATTTCTGAGTTTACGTTTCGATTACGCTAATGGTTGTTGGGAAAATAAATTGGATTTTTTATGATGAATGAATTTCACATAAATTACCAAGAGTTGATACAAATATTGATTATAAACCTTGATATACGTACAATGGAACCGTAAGTGAAAGTATTCAAAAAATAATTTCATGCATACATCGTCTTGACGGATATTCTATCCTTTCCTAACTCGGCTTTTTAATTGATTTCAAATGATAATACAAATGTCCTGGACAAAACGAATTAACTTAAAATAAGGCTTGTCTCATAACAGCGTCCTCACAAAAGGTGGTTAGTTCACGTCTTGGCTTCAGCAATTTGGTCGCTAGTTCGCGGTGTTGCTGATAGCTGCGTTGTGGTCGGCATCACACACGTCAAAAATAACTGCAAAATTTTGCTCGTATGAATCTAATTTTGTTTTCACACAATATCGCGCTCGTCCCCTTTGTGTAGTTGTGGTACCTGTAAATCACTAACAATACAAACCGTTTAGACAGAGCAAAATCTCTCAAAATCTGTCCGATTTTATCGCAATCAAATTGATGCAATTTGAAAGGTTACGTTTAAATTACTCTAGTGAACTCATTAAATCAACAGAATGAACGTTTCTTGCAAAACAAATGCGTTCACAATAGCCTTAGCGGATTACCAAACTTGTTGTCGTATAAACAGAATCTTCATTTAGGTAAAACTGAGTAACTCGTTACCATTTAGGCTCGAAACGGGACGAATATTAAACAGGAGTGGGATTATAGGAACGGCTGGGAGGTGCGAATTGAATTAGATATAGCTTTCAAATAGAGTGTAGTGGCACAGTTGCCAAATTAGACTTTTTACTGTAATACCAACTACTGCGTCTTCAGGGCCTGAAGCTTTGAAGTACATTGTAGTACTCAATCTTATAATATACCATAATTATACATACACATACCTACCGTAAGATATGTATATTGTAGCTCTGCACATAATACTCCTGTGTAGTCTATAAAATTATTTGTGTGATTCAGTGTGTTCTGTTTTAGATGACAAGCATTTTGCGAGGTTCCTTTAAACTAAGCATAGCAGACAAGAACGATAGCCACATTTTTTTGATGATACTGAGATAAATATTTATATTTGGTGAGCAATATAATTATATGTAAGAACGTATTGAATAGTTCACTTTTATCATCTAGCTGCAACATGGACACAAATGGTGATACCTTGTAAACTATTCTGCATTCGGGTTACGCGAACTGTGTAAGTTGCTTTTCCGAATCGGAATTGCTATTCCGTTTCGGAAAAGTTGGTGATCCATAACCGTCTACAAACTACACTGACCGCTTCGAAAATTATTCAAGAGGATTTAATAACACTATTTGAACCGAGAATGCAAATTTTTGTTATGTAGGTAGCGGGGTTACTATATTATTATGAAACAGTACGTTTATAAAATGTATATTAAAATATCAACGTTCAGTGATTTTTAGATTACATTCTTTGTAAACTAAAGAATCGCTTGATTGAAAATCTGTAACCTCCTATCCTTTTAGCTAAGTATTTAATTCTCATAAAATAATGATTTTGCAGTCGAAATTTTACTGTGCAAATTGTTGAATGTTTACCCTTTGACATGCGTTTGCATCTCATCGGGAACCGTTGCTTATTACCGAAACTATAACGGCATGCAACTGCATTTCATTTTATCAAGGGAATCTGTCACATAATATTGCTATAAAATTAATACAAAAATAATACTCACCACCTCTTATTTCAATTTATTATAGTTTAATCATACCGTCATACCGTCGAGTAAAATACATATTTAAACAATTTCACAGAATATTCCATCTGCTAAATTAAACTTTCTACAACAACAACTCGAGTTTGGAGTGGAATATGGAGTGAAATTTAATGGCATAAGAGTTGTATGCTGCTTAAAAAGAAATATGAAATTCATAAGTAGGATACATTTAAGACAGATGCTCACTTGGTCAAACATGCATAAGCGTCAAGTTAAGTGGAAGGTTTTGGAATTTTCTCATGTATTTTCAAATAATTACACGATTGATGCTCGTTACACACATCAAAAAAGTCTAAGCAAAACATACTATTTCAAATTATTAATCAATTATTAGGTATATAATTTCTTGATCCTAATCCTCAGCCTTTAACAGTCCACTGCTGGACTAGGCCTCTCCTTTGAAAGGAGGAATTGGCCTACTATACCACGCTGGCCAAACGGGTTGGTGTAGGGTTTGTATCAAGTTTTCCTTCTCTTAGAGTGCTGTTCTCTGCATGATATGGTCCCCCTGTCGGCTCTTACGACACCCATGGGATGATATGGGGTATCAGTTCTTACCAAGTAGGTAATACCTATGTAAACTTTTTTGATCTAGAGGACATACTGGCTGGTTGTAAAAATAATTCGAGTATCATATTTGTTTTTTTTTCACAAATTCAAAACCGAATGCATTTGTTCGAATTTTATAGCGTTTTCTTTGCTTATTAAAATTAAGTATTCTGTATCAATTTCATGATTTAAACAATAATTTGAAAAAGTTTTGAACAAATTTGGATTTTGAGACATTTTTACGTCATGGAGCGACGTCATTTGAACGCAGATGAAATGCAAAGAGCTGTAGGGATGTTTCAAGCGGGAAGAAGTCAATCTCAGGTATCTCGGTATTTTGGTATCAACAGAAGCGTTATTTGCCGTCTTAATCAGCGTTACACTAACACGAGAGATCCTGCTGAGCAGCACCCAGGTCGAGGTAGGTGTACAAGCACACGGCAAGATCGATACATACAACTCAGTCAGTTGTATGTATGACGCCACCCGATGTTAACCTCCCGAGAGATAGGTTTAAGGCTACAAAATTCAAGTGGTGTTGTTGTTAGCTGCCAAACTATGCGAAATCGACTGCATGAGTGTGGCCTACGAGCGCGACGGCCAATTAGGTGCCCACCGATACGTCACGGGAATCGCGCTCGTCGAAATTAATGGTGTAGGGAACACATTACATGGACCCGGGAACAATAGGATAATTTTTTTTTGCGATGAGTCTCGATTTGGGATCAAGCCTGATACTTTCTTGTATCAGGTACCGGTAAGAGTGTACCGTCGTCCTGGAAATACTGAAAGACTGAGGTGTGTGCAGGAAGTGCAACTATATAACGGCCCAACAGTTATGGTATGGGCGGGTATTATGAAGAACAGACGAACTGAGCTCGTTTTTGTAAATGGTAATATGAACGCTGTAAATTACGTTGAGGATGTTCTAAGTGCTTATGTCCATCCATTCGCACAAACGCTTTGCTCCGATTTCATGTTGATGCATGATAATGCGCGTTCGCATACAGCTTTGCACACACGGGAGTACTTGGCAAGGGAAAACATCCTGGTATTGCCTTGGCCTGTACAATCGCCAGACCTCAACCCCATCGAGCATGCATGGGACATGCTCCAGAGACGTGTTTTAAAGGACTTAGATGGAGTGACAACAACCCAACAACTGATGGACTTACTAAAATTTCATCGAGAGCGATTGCCGCATGATAACATTAATTCTCATCGATTCTATGAATAATCGGTGCCAGCAAGTTCTCAATAACAGAGGAGGCCACACTTTGTAATAAATTATGTAATTTTTGTACAACCATTTAATTTTAGTTCAAGTTTAGTTGATTAGGCACCTTACTTTGTACTACGTACATACAGTACTTACTCGAAATTTTAGTTATTTAAGTAAAAGTATAATTATTAAAAAAAAATAAAAGAAATAATTGTTGTCTAATATCAAAAAAGCATTAAAAGATAGTGTAAATAAGAAAATAGTAAGGATTTAATGCGAAAATAATATAAAATTAGCGGGTAACTAATCCTAGAAGGCCTGGCTCTGCTCTGACGTCACTACTGACGCGATGATGGCGTGATCGGATGGTACGACTGGAGGGGCACGAGCACAGCTGCGACGGTTAGGACGACGGGCTCATTCTCTTGCAAGACCTCGGATCGGACGGACGTTCACTAGCATTGTCAAAATAGCTTTTGTACAATTATAATTTAGTTTGAAAGTTATTAAGTAATTTAAGTAATAGTTTGTGAAATAATTAATAAATATTGTCGGTAGTTTTATTCTTTTTTTTTAAATAAAGCGTGTTATAAACCTAAATTCAGAAGTGTGATCCTACCACGTTCTGTTGCTATTCCTGACAGTTTTTAAATCTTAGTTTTTGTGATTGTAATTTAATTCTCACGTAATTAAACATTATGTCGAAAAACAGTAATAGTAAAAGTAAATCTCGTGGACGTTCTTCCGTTTCGGGACTCGAACAAAAACTTGAAGCATTGTTGTCTCGAAATAACGCGTTGGAGGAAGAAAGGTCAAGGTCTCACGGCGCCGAGGCGGCCTCGTCGGTGCGGTCCCATACGCCGCCGCCACCGCCAGTACCCTACACGCGCTGCGAGTTGGGTGATTCGACGCCGATGCCACCTAACGACGCACCTTGCGTAGCGAACCACCTCGAGCCGCGATCATCATCGGGTAGCGACGTCGTTGTGAACGAAGGGTAACGGATAAGTTGGTGACCATCATCAAGGCCCTAAACCCGGTAAGATCTAACCATATCTATATCTCGAAGTTTGATTCATCCTTGCATGATTTTAATGTGTGGTGCAGTGAAGTCGACCATGCGCGTGACATTAATCGGTGGGACGACCGCGAGTGTTTGGGGCGTATCGGTAATTGGTTAGTGGGTGATGCCCGTGTTTGGCTTAATGAGTGGACAACTAATGATCGCTCTTGGTCAAACTTTAAGCGTGAATTTGAATCATTGTGCCCACGTAGAATAGATATAGCGAATATTTATTCGATGTTATGAATACTGACTCTGCCAACTACCTGACTTACGCGGAATATGCTAGACGTTCTTTATAACGATTAAGTATAGTAAACGGATTGAGTGAGGAATTAATATCTGCTATAGTAATTCGCGGCATCACTGACCCACAAATTAGATCGGCTGCTATGAACGCAAATTTACTACCCAAGGATATAGTCAGCTTTTTGTCAATATATGTTAAACCCTTCTAAGTTGCGCACGAGTGGCAGTTCTCATAGTAGTAATAATTTGCGTAAACGAGAATATTCTGATTATAGAACAAAAGTTAAATGTTTTTCATGTGGTTCATTTGGGCATAAGCAGTCTGACTGCACGAACCGTATGAGGGTATCTAATGAAAATAATAAAAGCCATTCGTCTCCTAGTTCTTCTGTTTCAAATTGTTTTGTACCTAAGCCAACGCCGTGTACTTATTGTAAAAAAGTCGGTCATAAGGTTGAGGACTGTTTTACGAAACGGCGAGCTGAATTGGGCACTAAGGCGAATGTAAATTTTTGTCAGGTGATGATTAATGCATATAGATGCAATGACATTGCCACTGCGGTGATTCAAGGAGTGCCTGTAGATATACTTATAGATAGTGGTTCTCAGATTTCCTTAGTTTCAGAAGCGATAGTCAAGCACTTTCAGTGTACTCAAAAGCCTCCTTTTTCTACACTACGTGGTAAAGGTAACCAGGATGTAGAATCTAGCTTTTTCACAACATTGACTGTGGAATTTCCTGAGATTACACTTGAAGTCGACTTTCATGTGGTCCCTGATCGGTATTTGAACACGCCTGTTATATTAGGTACTGATGTGCTAAATCGGGACGGTGTAGTCTATACTCGTTCACGAGGCACTCAACGCCTTACACGGTCGAATAGGGTTTTTAGTGTAATATTAATACGCCTCTTATTGGCAGCGATAAAGAACGCCTTTTTTACATAATTAATGAGTTTTCGAATTTCTTAGTATCTGGTATGGCGACTACTACTGTTACCACCGGCTCCATGCACATAAAATTACACAATGAAATACCCGTAGTATATAGGCCCTATAAAATGTCTCATCGTGCAAAGATGCGCGTTAGGGACATTATTAAGGACTTACTTGACAAAGAAATAATAAGGGAGTCTGAGTCGGAGTTTTCTAGCCCCATTTTTTTGGTGAAAAAGAAAGACGGTACCGACAGGATGTGTGTCGATTTTCGTGCGTTAAACGCAAACACCGTGAAGGATCGGTACCCCCTTCCTCTTATTTTAGATCATATTGACCGTTTGGGTAAGGCTACATATTTCACAAGCCTTGATATGGCCACAGGGTTTTTGCAAATTAAAATGGATAGCGAATCCATCCGCCGCACAGGTTTCGTAACGCCCGAAGGCCATTATGAATATCTAAAGATGCTTTATGGGCTTGCGAACGCGCCTGTCATGTACCAACGTATAATAACCAATACTCTTCGGTCCTTTATCGAATCTGGTCGAGCACTTGTATACATCGATGATGTTTTAATCCCAAGTTCCACGACTGAGGAAGGTCTACACACACTCCGGGAGGTATTACGGACTTTGACTACTGCTGGCTTTTCAATTAACCTTAAAAAGTGGTATTTTCTTACCAAAGAAGTTGAATATTTAGGACGCACTATTAGCTGTAGTCAGGTAAGGCCAAGCGCGTATAAAATCGAGGCACTAGTCAAGGCTCGAGTACCTAGCAATGTGAAGGAGGTTAGACAATTTCTTGGTCTCGCAGGCTATTTCAGGAGATATATTCCAAATTACTCCTTGATGACAGCATGTACAGCCAACTTGCTACGCAAAGGTGTGCAGTTCTGTTGGACTGACGAACACGAACAGGTCCGTAATGATATTATTTATCGATTAACAAATGAGCCAGTGTTGTCCATCTATGATCCGTCATTGCCCACAGAGGTTCACACCGATGCATCTTCGCGGGGTTATGGCGCAATTTTATTTCAAGTAAGTGCTCAGGGACATAAGAAACCTGTTGCATATTTTAGCAGGGTCACTCAGGGTGCGGAGCCTCACTATCACTCCTATGAATTGGAGACCTTGGCAGTTGTCAAGGCATTACAACATTTTAGACGCTATCTAATTGGTAACAAGTTCAAGGTTGTCACGGATTGTAATGCCTTGAAACTCACGCAACGTAAGAAGGATCTACTACCGAGAGTGGCTCGGTGGTGGAGGTTCTTGCAAGATTACGATTTAGAGTTGGAATATCGTAAGGGGTCTGTGCTATCTCATGCAGACTATCTTAGTTGGAATGCAGTTAATATATGCTGGGTAAGAAAACCCCACAACTGGGCTCAGATGGCACAGGCCGCTGACGAAGAAGTCCAAACCCTCTTGCAGAAGCTTCATGATGGTGAAGTTGATGGGAATCGGTACGTTAAAAGAAACGATACAAACAAACTCGACACTACTGGAGAACAATCTCGTTTCTTGTGTTTCATCCCGAAAGGTCACCGTTTGAGCTTAATGCGAATATTTCACGATGAGCACCAACATATTGGAGTAGAAAAAACTGTTGATCTCATACTCAAACACTTCTGGTTCCCTGGACTTAGACAATTTGTTCGTAAATACATTCAACATTGTATCACTTGCCTAGCTCATAAAAAAGTGCCACGACAACCCTTACAACCAATCCAGTCTTGGGAAAAACCGAGTACCCCGTTTGATACAGTTCATACAGATGCGTTGGGGCCCCTTCCAGACTCAAAGGGTTACAAGTTTGTTTTCTTAATCATAGATGCGTTTACAAAATACTGCCTTTTGTATCAGTACCGTGCGCGCACTTGTCTCGCTAACACGTATTTGTCATCAATTAGAAGTTCTCAGAAATCGTCAACATTTTCTCCGATTATCAAGTTTACTGAAGGTATTATCCATTTCAACATGCACAAGTGTGGGATGTGTAATATAAACTTCACTGACGGCGTACAGTGCTCTGCATGCAATGCCCGGATAGATTTCGCTTGTGCAGGCATTTCGGAATCAGGATGGAGGAAACTTGGAGTCGATCGAAGAGCAGCCTGGAAATGTTCATCATGTCGGGCTGCGTCACCGGCGCAAATTAAGGAACAAGTATCATTGGAGAGCCTTATGAGAGAAATCCGGGATATCAAGGATAAACTCTCCCTACTCCCTTCTCTGATTGAAGACGTCCGGAGCATCAAAGAAGAAATGCAGGAACTAAAAGCTACCTATGAGTTCTCAAGCGAAAAACTGGATGAATTCTCGAATCGATTATCTACGGTGGAAAGTACGACATCGGAGATGCAGCAGGAACAGGCACTGATGGAGTCGACACTTGGTGAAGTCCAGACGCAGGTGTTCAACAGTGAGCAGCGTCTACGCCTTAATAACGTAGAAATAAAAGGTGCACCGGAACAAAAAAGTGAAAACATTTTCCAGATTGTAGATAAAATCGCCACAAAAGTTGAGTATTCTTTTCCCAAAACACAACTCAACTACGTCTCCAGAGTCCCAACGTACAATCCAAAGGAGAAATCCATAATTGTTAGCTTCGTTAATCGCTACGTCAAGGAAGAATTTATTGCAGCATCAAGAGCAACCAAATCATTAGCGGCTGAAGATCTGGGCTTCCTGGACAACAAGGGAAGAGTTTTTGTTAATGACCATTTAACGATGGAATCGAAGGTACTGCTCAATAAGACCAAACAGCTCGCGAAGGAAAAGGCTATAATTACGTTTGGGTAAAATTTTGTAAAATTCATGTGCGTCGTAATGACACCACTCGTTCCTTCATAGTCAACAAAATATCTGATTTAAACAAAATAGTTTAATCAGCATTGTAATTAATATCAATTTAATCTATTACAATTTGCATCGTTTAGAAAATTACAAATTGTTTAACACTTCTGGCTCATTAGACTGGTCAAAGCATGCCTATCGTCCGCAGAAATATACCTTTTATATTATTTACATACCTATTTACCTGAACTCAAATATTAACCGTTATGTATTTGCCTTGCTCGCTCTGCCGTATTTAGCTATATTTGTCTCATTTACAAGCATAACCATGTTTGTTATTTGTGTAAAAATTCCATGCATAAAGTTTTTTGTTCACCCGCGTTATAATTTTATCACGTCGCTTGTTGCATCTACAGTAAAGTTTTGCTATTACTGCCGTAATAATTATATTCTATCGAGTAAACTGTTAAAATACTCATGTTTTAGCGATGGATTTAAATAATTTAAGTGTGTACTATCAGAATGTTCGCGGATTACGCTCAAAAAGTTTACATTTTGTCGTAACTTGAGTTTGTGTTCATATGATGTTATTATGTTAACTGAGATGTGGTTATTGCCTAGTGTGAGTGACTCTGAACTGTTTGACGACCGTTATGTTGTGTGGAGACGAGATGGGGCCGTCGGGACTATGTCCTGACGGGCCAAACTCGTGGTGGTGGTGTTCTTATAGACGAGCGAAGGGACTTGTGTGCTACCCCGCAACCAAGCTACGTAAGTACCGCTGAGGATTTTTGGCTGTCTATACCCATTAAAAAAGGCAATTCTAAATTATCGTCGAATTTAATATTAAACATATGCGTTGTCTACTTGTGCAGGCAAAATCTTGGACTGTCTTTTTCCAATCAGTTGAATAATTTTATTTGTAAGTTGGACGAAATCATACTGAGAAAACCTAACGAAACATATTTAATAGTCGGTGACCTCAATTTGAGCGGTATATCGTGGTCGCGAACTGTAGGTGAGTCAGCTTTACTACCATGCGCAGTTAGTAGTGTCGACGAACAATCATTTATCGATACGCTATGTACCCATGCTCTGAACCAGTATAACGGCGTATCAAACCGCTACGGCAGGACACTGGACCTTGTCCTCTCAAATGAATTAGTCACTGTTCAAGAGTGCGATCAGCCATTAGTGCCTATAGACCCACATCACAATGCCCTCGTCATCGAATTAAATTTTTGCCAATTCTCCTGTCTGAAACCGGCTGCGCGGACTAAATATTTGTACTCTAAAGTGAACTATAATATTATTAATGAAAAAATTCAGGCAGTTGACTGGGAAAATGAATTTTACAACAAATTGATGGACAGTGCCGTAGAGAGTTTCTATTCATATTTAAATCAATTAATTATTCACTATCCCATCTAAGTTATGCAAACATGATGATTATCCAGTGTGGTATACCCCGGCATTGAAGTGTATTATAAAAGAAAAATATAAATATTTTAATAAATATAAAAGATATAGAAACTTAGCTGATAAAATTAGCTATCAGTTACTGAGAGAAAGAGCGAAGAGACTAGAAAGTGACTGCTATCAGAAATATATAAAATCCGTGGAAAGTTCTATAAAAACGAATCCCCAACATTTCTGGAAATTTGTCAAAAATAGGCGTAAGACAAACAGTTTTCCCAACACTATTAAGAATGACAATGATGTAGCCAGCGGAGGCAACGCTATTTGTAATCTTTTTTCTAATTACTTCTATTCGACTTTCTTACAACCTTCTTCAAATCCACCCAGTGTTAATATTTCAAGCCCGCCCAACTCAGTGTCAGATATAACTAGCGTAAATATTGAATTATCCGAAGTAATAAAACTACTAAAGTCACTAGATCCCAATAAATCAGCGGGGCCTGACCATGTACCTGCTCTCTTCCTTATAAACTGTGCAGAATCTATTTCAGTACCAATAACCTTGCTTTATGAGAAATCTTTATATGAATGTACTATGCCGTCAGTATGGAAGTCCGCGTTTATAACACCTGTGCACAAGAAGGGTTCGAAAACAGAAGTTCAAAATTATCGCCCTATATCTAAGCTGTGTTTAGTTGCTAAAGTGTTCGAAAAAATCATTCACACACAACTGTACGCCGAACTATCGAAGTCTTTCAACGATTTTCAGCATGGTTTTGTTAGAGGGAGATCGACTGTCTCCAACCTCATACTTTTCCATGATTACGTCACTGACAGTATGAGCCAGGGGAAGCAGGTTGATGTCGTTTACACTGACTACAGTAAATGTTTTGACAGAATCGATCATTCTGTCCTATTACTCAAGCTTGAATCAGCAGGAATAAGAGGAAATCTTTTAAGATGGTTTGCATGCTATATTTCTACATTACATTACAAGCAGTAGCAATGAGTAATTACACATCAGGATGGATTACAGTGCCTAGCGGAGTCCCGCAAGGCTCTTTGTTGAGACCATTGCTGTTTGTAGTCTTTGTAAACGACATCGGTGAAAGCTTCCATTCCTCGAGATTACTCTGCTTTGCAGACGACATGAAAATATTTAATTCCATTTGTTGTGATGCAGACGTCAAAGCACTTCAGGCCGACTTGTCCAGGCTTGACGAATACTGTGCTAGAAATAAACTGGACTTAAATCCGTCAAAGTGTTCGGTTGTCACTTTCACCAGGAAAAAACACATTGTTTCCTCCGATTATTATCTTAGAGGGCATAAACTTTGTAAATCTAATACAATACGTGATCTTGGAAGGTGATCCTGGAAGGTGCGCCCCACGATGATGATGTCATCCAAGTAGATCAGACAGGCGTCTCCAATCAGTCCCATAAGCACTCGCTCCATCAGTCTCTCAAAAGTAGCCGGAGCGTTGCACAATCCAAAGAGCATGACGTTAAATTGCCACAATCCTTTGCCTGTAGAGAATGCCGTCTTCTCTTTGTCTCGAGGATCTATTTCCACCTGCCAGTAGCCACTTTTAAGATCTAATGTAGAAAACCACTTCATCCCCGTCAGCGTATCCAGTGTGTCATCGATCCTTGGCAGTGGGTAGCTGTCCTTTTTCGTGATGTCATTTAATCGGCGGTAGTCTACACAGAAGCGCATGCTGCCATCCTTCTTCTTAACTAACACCACCGGAGAGCACTACGAGCTGGACGAATCGATTACGCCTTCTTTCACCATACCGTCGATCATAGCTTCCACTTCACGTTCCCGTACCACTGGTACACGTCTTGGTCGCTGTCGAATCGGTGCTTCACTTCCCGTGTTTATTTTGTGCTGGACTAGTGCTGTCTTCCCTATGTCGGCATCACTGGTCAAGAAAATATCGGCGAACCGGTTTAACTTCTTGTTAGCCTTGGTCTTCTCTTCTTCGCAGTTGTAGCACCGAGGTGACGACACAACTTCCCTGATGCGGTGACCTCGGTCGTTGCGTCGCACTGCTTCCACCTCCAGGGCGTCCTTGAGGTCCTTGAAGTGCCCAAGCCTCACTGCTGCTCTTACCTCCAGGTCCCGGATCCCATCCGTAAACGCCTGTACGAGGTTCCCGTCAATAAGCGCAGGAGACGACTGGTATGCCTTCCTGACCAGCTTTTCCACCTCTAGGGCTCACTGCTGCAGAGTTTCTCCGGTGCGTTGCGTCCTGTCCTTCAGCTGAGGACGATACACATGTTCGAGGTGCGCGTCTCCGTACCTCGCCTCCAGCGCCTCCAGAAGCTTCTCGTAGATGACGTCTTGTCCGAGTGCCTCCAACACTGTCAAGGCCTGGTCGCGAAGGCCCAAGGTTAGGGCGGTTAAGGCCTGTTCTTTATTCCACCCATTTGATCGCATCACAGCCTCGAACTGGATCTTGTATACCGACCATGATGACGAGCCATCAAATGGTGGAACCTTAAATCCACGAGGTGAGGGCGCTACAGCCGCTGGTGTCACTTCGAGCCCACGCAACTTCTTCTCCACTTCAGCAACACAGGTCTCGTGGTGGTCGTGTACACGCTTCTCTATAAAGGCGACGCGAGTCTCAAGCTTGTCGTGTATGAGCATCTCTACGTCGCTGATACGGGCCTCGTGCTGCTGAAGTTCCTCCTTGACCGCCTTCAGGTCCTTCCCTACAGCGGCGCTGAGGTCCTTCATAAGCACCACCTGCTCTTCTAGGCGGCGCGCGTGCTCCTCCTTGTCGCGCTGAAGCTGTTCCTCCAGGCGGCGCGCGTGCTCTTCTTGACGGCGAGCCTGCTCTTCCTGACGGCGAGCCTGCTCCTCCTGACGGCGGGCCTGCTCCTGCATGAACGCCATCAGAGCCGCGATGTCGGGCACCGTCACAGAGTGTGTTGCGCTTGCAGGCTCCACTGCAGCCGCGGAGTCGCCTGGTCCACCAGACGATGGAGTAGGAACGTCTCCGAAGCGTCTCTGGTCCAGGTCTTTCTGGCGCTGGTTCCTGGTGCGCACTCCTTCAGTTTCTTCTTTCGGCATAACCGGCATAATTTATCCCTTTCTTCTGACACCAATTCGTTACGAGCTGGGGTTCGGTGATAAATTATATACACTATGCCAGAAAAACTGCACTTTATTCACTAACACAATAACACTAGATACACAAACTTAATTTTTCAACCCTAATAAAACTCACTATTCACACCACTAGAAACACCACTAAACACTTCCAACTTACTTCCTTCGCTTGATGATTATCGCTCCGATATTCAATTGTAACTATATCTGTGTCGCGCGTTTACGCGGTATTTATACCGGCCGGAACACATAACTAGCCTTTTCGAGATGACTCACGAAATTTCTGGTAACGTGTAACGTGTTTCTAGATTTGTGTAATTGTTCTATTTACACCAAAGCCATCTATTAGAGGATAGATGAAACAGCTTTAAACAACTTATACATCTAATCTCATCTTGTTCTCCCATTCACTGATAGATGGCGTTATTTTCAATTCATAACAATACATATATACTTTTTTTGTAAATACATACATATTATACATAGAAACACCCAGACCAAGACAAACATTCATGTTCATGCACACAAATGTTTGACTTGAGCGGGAATCGAACCCGCGACCTTCGGCGTAGCAGTCGCTTACCCGCTGCGCCAACCAGCCGTCCAATCAGTACAAATACATTGTAAAATTGAAATTTGTATGTGTTGCTTAGACTTTTTTGATGTGTGTATTATTATGTGTTCAATTCACACTAGTTAGTATATAATTTTATAATACTCGTTGGTTCGGCGTTACACCGAAACCGTATGTTCTGGCGATTTGGGAAAATACTAATATTGTGGACTGTATGCGGGCTAGTTCTGATCGCCTAGGATAGGAAAAGGGAGTGGAAGTTGGGAGTTATACATACTGGGAGGAATGGGATTTGCAGCACACCTACCTTCGTTCTCTCGGCTCGACAAGATGGCTGTCGTCGGCTTCTACATCAGCGAGGAGTCGGGCTGTAAGCTGATCACTCCGTCTGGATCCAACCCAGAACTACACAAATCACTTCACTTTACCCACGGGCGGTTTTGTTGCGTTTATAGTATAGAAGCGGTAAAATATGGCGGCAATTAGGTACACTTGTTTGGCGCAACACGGATGATCCTTGGCTGTCTCGCGCGTCGATGAACGCGGCGACGAATAGGATGAGGAGTTGGATGAGGGAGAAGGAATAGGGGATAGGGCCTCCGGCACTCTCACTCACCGAATGAAACGCAACAGTTTATGTACTGTTACTTTACGTTGATTTTCTGGGAGAGGGTAGTACTTCGCCGGTCGAGCCGGCCCATTCATGCTGAAATCAGCAAGGCTCTACGACTGTGAAGCTCTACTACAGCCCCGTATAATATACTGTCCGACTGCTGAGCATAGTCCTTTTTTCACCACGCTGTCCAAGTGCGGTTCAGCATGTTTCCTCTTGATATGTTACCTGTGCCACTTAGCAAGTGATAGTTAACAATTTAATGCCATAGGCTTGAGCCCGGGTCCCTCTGCGTAGCAGTTTATTGGTCTCTCCTCTAGACTATCACTGTCCTTTTTAGGGTTCCGTAGTCCACAAGGAACCCTTATAGTTTCGTCATGTCCGTCCGTCTGTCCGTCCGCAGCCTAGCTCAAAGACGCCTGGTGCTAGAAAGCTGTTATTTGACATGAATATAGACATAAAATATTGCAAGAAAACTGTAGAATAAAATTTAGGAAAATATTTTTTTTAAGGGTATCTCCCCTACATATATAGTGGGGTTGAATTTTTTTTTTGTTGAGTACCCCATCATGTGGGGTATCATTGGATAGGTTTTAAAAAAATATTATTAGTTTGCTCAAATCATTTTTCGATCAAGTGATTGGTTTGTCAAATATCAAGCTTTGAAATGAAAAAAATTGTTAGACTCAAGTGTCCCCCCCCTCTGCCGGCTAAACTATTAATTTGGAAGAGGTGAAAAAAATCACAAATGTAGTACATATAACGAATTTAAAAGGAAAACTATCACGGCTAAGTAGATATCACTAGTTTACGAGTAATCGTCGGTTAACTTATAAATACCTATTTCTGTGAGTTTACATTGGGCGCGCTGGCTTAATCTTAAAGATATACGTACTTTGGTATGTAATGTACTACGGTAATACGTATGTATAGTAGTAGTATATCTTGGAAACCATATTTTATGTTTACAATACATAACTGGATACATACCTAGTATTTTTCTAAACAAAACTTAGGTTCTTATTATAGTGTTATTAAATTTATTTTTTCAGCAAAATAAACAGTCGGATTTGTTGTACATTAATACCCTTTGCAGCAAGTCATTAGGGGCAACTACGGAACCCTACATTGCGCGTGGCCTGACACGCACTTGGCCGGTTTTATTTGTGGATTGGTTGTGTCTATTTCTTTGATTGTATTTTGTTTTGTAATCTCTACTATCCCCTATTGTTTATAGAATGAGCTGAGAGTAATAAGACTAATTAATGTCTAGTTCAATTTCCAGCCCGAGATAATCCTAATTTTAACTTGTATAACGGCTATAACTCAGGTGATCTAGGTAAGCCACATTTTCTCGGTTCTCGAACCAGCGGTGCTACATACCCTATTCCATTCTTTATTCTCCCTTCGTTTCAACCAAATGTGCAGTATGTTGTCTTTCCTTATCTCCTGGCGATTATGACTGCGAGAATTCTTCTGATTTGTTTTATGAAAGCGGCTCCATTTTTGTCAAGGCAATGCTGCCGTTACTGCGTTAGTCAATCGTAATATGACGGTGCAAAGCTATTGCAGACTTCTTGGTTTATCATTATTTTTTCACTCGGAAACGCAGCGTAGATTACGACCTACAACAACGACCTACACGCACGAGAAAGAAATGATTGCTGAACATTTCTTTCTCGTGCGTGGAGGCTTTGAAATGAGTGACATATCGCGACCTCTCTTTTTTTTCTTTTTGGTGTCGCGTTGGAAAGTCCTCATGGAGTCCCTGCGCCCTGGGGGGGAAGGACGAAGGAAACTGTCAGACTCTTACTGACTAAAAACTAACCCGTGCTCCTCATGTACCCATGTGTCGGAGAGTAGGGTTTCACCGAAGCATTCCTCGCTACCCCCCGACGGGTATTGGCCCGCCAGATGGTCAGGCGGGCCCCGAACGAAACCCCTTTGGCAGCGGATGAAGGTGTTGGGCTCCGCCGCCAAAACACCCAGCGGCCGCAGAGGATAGGGAGGAAGGCAACGCAACACCGCATCTCCTCTTCCTCTACGGCCCCACCGCGACGCAACGATGGTGCGCCCCCATTTGGTCGCGGGAGACAGGGCGCGCAGCAACGCAACACCTACTCGCCTCTCCTCCCGCAACCGCATCTGACTGCGAGGGACAGACAGAACTGTCCCCCGCACCTGCACCTTGGGACGCATCCTACGCAGGCCTCACGCAAGCCCACGTGGAGCGTCCCCTCCCGGGATCTCGCTTAGCTTCACCGTGGGTGTACCTCAAACCCACGGTTACTGAGCCCCCCCACCATGACAAGGTGGAGATCCCACGGGGGGGATATCGCGACCTCTGAGCGCTAACTTGTCCTTTAAAATAAGGATTAAAGAGAGTGATCTATTAGTGAAGACCATGACTGTTTGTTCTTAAGTAATAGATGCTCTTTCGGTTACAGGGTTCGGGTTCGGTAATCTTTAACTGGTTGGATGAAGTGATAACTTCTCACAAAGGGCTCTCCATGTTTTGTTAAAACGCTCTTTTGCCCCTTAAACCATATTATGCTTATACAATGTTACGGATATAGATAAATTTCTAACACACAGCAAAATTTTATGTAAATCTGATTTGTCACAACAAACTGATTGGATTTCCACATCCCTATGTATAATTAGGGATGTGGAAAACCCTTAACACAATCACGATTACAATGACAAGCCATTAGTCCAAATCGTTTCAGTCGTGTGGGCTGAAGGGGATAAAATATGCCTATTGTAAATCCCTGAAGTAACGTATAGGAGGGACCGAGTGTAACGACTGGCTAGACGGTTACTATGTTAATTTATTTTTATTCTTTGGTATTCGAGGCCAGAACCACAGACAAGAAAAAGGTAAAAATATGATTACTAAAATTTTGTCATATAATTATTTTGTACTTGGATGAGACATATTATCGCAAAAATATTTGTACGTATTAATATTAACCTTTTTAATGAATGTTATTTTTTAATATTCAGCATAAATTAAACTATACAGTCAATTAGAAAATGAGCACTCGACGCCATGACAACTTCAAGTACAAATCAGGTGATAAATTGTAGTAAAATAGTAAAATGCTATTTCCTAAATTCTGTGACCGCAAAGCTTGTTAGTGAGAAACTGTCTGGGCTTAAGAAAGAGCTACTTTTAAAATTAGTGTATAATTATGCTCTTTCTAATTCTATAAATTTGGTCTGATCTCTTACTCCACATGTGACCGTACAAACTGTACCAACTTTTTGTTTATCCCAAATAAATAAAATCATCTTTTGGTTAACTATGATAACAATGTATAACTAAAGAATTATTTAAACGCTAATACACCGTCGATGAACCCTATAACAATAAATAACTAGGCGTGCGATTGTGCACATATTTGTTTATATTCAGTTACGCACACACAAGATACCTTACCATAGCCTTCCGGCATGGTATTCAGATGTTTCACTGTAATGTTAGATAGTAAACCTTACCCTAACATCGTTTTACTCGTAAGGTATCTTATCCAGTATCCTACACTAGCGACAGTTGTACCGAAACCACGCAACGCTACGCGATGCAAATTGACAGGTAACGAAATAGAAGAAGTTCCTAGAAGGTTATCCTACTTTGTTGTATAGCAAATAAGCTAAATGTTTTCATCCTTTTTTCTTGACTACCTGGCTGTGCTGTAAGTCAGAAGCCTAATTCTCGTTTAAATTTTATATGACATTGAAATTATATTTTGAACGAAATGAAATTATATTTTGAACTGACTCAGAATCAGTGTTCTGCTAACAATGTCATGATCGTAAAATTTGAAATAAACAGTTCGTCGTTGACAGATATTTTGAAACTTGTTTCAATTTACGATCTCATTACAATCTCATTTAAATATCAGTTAATTTACGAGAATACTATTTGTGACGTAAGTATGACACTGACATTATATTGAAACTGAATTTTGAGCAAATTTATTTGGGAGAACTGGGCTTTAGTTTGACATCTGCGTCGCATCGCATCGCATCGCACCGCTTTGCTTTCCGTAGCTCCCATAGAGCTAAATCGTAGGGATTACATCTGTGCATTACAACACAGTTATATATCTCTATATCTCGGTATCTGGTAATAACAGCTAACAAATAATAGGTTTAAATTAGAAGTCTACAAGGGAGGCTTAATCTAAAGGTATTGCCGAATAATTTGTGTAGCTGAGCAGCAATTATAACGAACGTAATTGTGTACCAAACCTAACCTAGCCTAACCTAACACACGTCGATCGGTTATCCTGCAGGTAAGCCAACGGCTAATATTAACATGGAACCACAGATCATGTACAGATTAATAACCGTTACCATGAACTGCAGATATAAATCATAGTGCATAGAGTAATGTCAATGATAGAAATGCCGTCATTGTATGTTGATATAATTTATGTTAATAATTTATTTTACAATTTACAGAAAACATGGGCTTCTGCCAATTTCACGCAAAGTTTTATCACTTATAACAGTACTATAGAAATTGAACAATAAAAAACTATCTTCATACCAAATTTCATCTGATTCGGCACAGCAGTTCATCACCACGAACCAAAACAAACTAAAAACAAAATAGATACAGACATTTTCGTATATATAATATTGAAGTAACCTAAGAATATTATATTAGAATAATCAATTCACTAGAATTTTATCGTCTGTGGACAGTTGATTTTATTTAACTACAAATTAATTAAATCAACGAATAAGTTTGTCGACAAAAGAGGAAAAGGACAAACACAATAAAAAGGGAGTTTCGTTGGTGACAAGGGAGGACATTTAACTAGCAATTGGTGTAATTCCGCTGAATGCAGCTGCAATTTTCTATTTAAAGAAGAATTGCACTTTCATAAATATTGTATTCGTAATATAGGAGTTATTTACGAAGTTTAATATTAATTAAATGCCGACCGATGTTTTAATATAGCAACATGATAAAACTCTGATCTACTTTTAGTGGTTTAAATATTTTAAATGGCAAATTATTAAGAATTGTTTTAGGCCACGCATTGAACATTTTCAGGAAAGTGTTGGTGGATATCAGAAATGATATGTTCTAATCATGCAAAAAAACGAATAGGAGCGATTCTTTATCCAGACGATAACTGTAGTAGGTAAATGAATTGCGTACATGGCTATATTTTCATCATTCTGGATCTTAAAAGGAATCCTTGATGAGTGAAAAATAATGTAATTGTAAATATTAATAGATATTTACAAGCTCTAAATGCCAAAAAAGTATTATTTCGTTTTTCTTGGCTACATCCGACATCATTGAAATATTTAATTACTGAAAAAGTCTTAGCAAAATAAATCACGGCGTGTTGTAAAATGTTGAGATATATTTTTATTTGACGCATAACGGAGCTTGACACTTATTAAATATTTCCTTTCTGAAATGTAACTGAAAAAATTTCCGAGAAATTGAAAATAACGGCATAAAACATGATTGAACCATTTTCTCGGGCACCTTCAGATTGAGTTAATTGGTAATTCTTATTTAAGCATATGTTATAAGCTCGTAAAAATATACTTTTCCTTTGTGAGTCTTAATTTGATAAAAGTATCGATTTCATTTTTAATAATTACAGTAACTATGACGGGGAGTAAATGAGTCTTGTTCAATAAAAACGCACTTCATATAGCACTGAGTTTAATACACAATTTTTTTTGTACATCAATGCCACAAAATCTAGTACTAATATATAAAGCTCAAGATTTTGTTTGTTTGTTTGATTGAACGCGCTAATCTTAGGACTACTGGGCCCATTTCAAAAAGTCTTTCAGTGTTAGATAACTCATTTATCGAGGAAGGCTATAGGCTATATAACATCACGCTATGAGTCACAGGAGCCGCACAGTACCCTTAAATAACGTGGGTGTAACTGCGGGCTCACCTAGTGATTAATATTTATGTAACGGCTTTCAACCGCATCGCCGATGTCAACAACTACACTTGAGACTGTATTTGACTACGACCCGTGAATAGATATTGTGATGACGTATGGTTTTAAAAAAAAAAAAGAAAAAGAAAGTACTCTCCTGCCAAAAAAAGAAAAAAAAACTACAGAATACAATCAATTTTAACTTCAATAAACTAAGTTATAACCTTGAAATAATACAAAGCATAAAATGAGGACTGTTAGTGGTCCTACGTTGAAACAATTTGCCAGTCAGCAGTCTTGCTCGATTCGCAGGCGTCACGATTACAATACAATAGCGTATCAAGTTGCGTTCCTGTTAACGCAATTCATAATATAAGTACACAGAATTAATTACAAGTTTTGAAATACGATATTTTATCGTAGACGCAAATTATATGTTCACCTTTATTAATCAGTAAAATACACAATTTGAAAACAAATAGGTATAAGAATTGTTATACAAATATTGATCCACACTTCATTAGAAGTGAGCTATTGACACAAAAATACACAAAAATTAGTTAATTTCAGTAAAAAAATTTTTTACCTTTACATAATTATACAAAAGTAAATTATGGTCAGTTCCATAATTAGATGTGGCCAACCACACCTGGTTGTGGTTGTTGCTGCTGCTGGAGAGTATGTACCTTAACAGTAGGTACCGCATCTGCTACAGACAATATTTCTTTCCTAATCCATTTCTTAGCGCCTTTTGAGCATCGTTTCCAAACATTGCACAATATAATAATCGCGGTCAAAACCACAAAAGCACACAGTATACATGTGAAATTATTAATTTTATCGTGCAATCCATTGTTAATTACTGTCTCGTTAATAATATTTTGATTTTGCTTTTCTTTACTTTGCCCGTAACCCATCTTTACTATGAGTACGTAATACGTATATATCGTTATAACAACAATTCGTAAATAAGTATGTACCAAGGTAACTTTGTTAAAGAAACGACACTGTAGTCAATTGCGAAATTTTAAAATTGCTGACCTATCAAATGACATGTGTTACTAACCAACCTTAAAAACTAATACACATTTAAAACACATTATAACAAATTACAGAATTGAATACTGTGACCGTCGATGATGCAATCGCAATTCAAAGAAGTATTTCAACGACGACATAAATTAGATTGATTAAATAAATCTTAAGGGCTTTTTTACCACTCTGCCGCTCGTAGTGCGCTTAATTATTGCGTCATCGTCGTTCACAGTACCTTCATTCAACACATATGCAGGTTTTAACCTGTCTAAACCAATAGATGTTATTCTATCTCCTATTTTGATCGTAAAGACTTTCCCGCGGCGTTTGACCACCGGGTAGGGTCCGTCGTAGGGCGGTTGCAAGCTACGACGTACCGAGTCATTACGTACAAATACCATTGCACACTTATTTAAATCGGGATGAATGAACAAAGACTTCGACGCTTGGTGGGATGCCGGTTTAGGTCGTAAATTACTGATTGCTGTTTTTAACCTATCTACATATTCCGCATCGGAGATTTTTATACTTACCTCATCATAAAAATCACCAGGCAAACGTAATGTTCGGCCATAGGTAAGTTCTGCAGCGCTTACTCCCGTATCGCTACGTGGTACCGCGCGCAATCCCAATAAGGCGGCGGGCAGCTGTCGTTCCCAACTAGTGTCGCATTGAAAACGTGCCATAAGTGCCACTTTAAGTGCTCTATGCCAACGTTCTATCATGCCATTACTTTCCGGATGATAAGGTGTAGTACGCATTTTGTCAATACCTAAATATTTCATGAGTTGGCTAAACAATTGGCTCTCGAACTGTCTGCCCTGATCGCTAGTTAGCTTAACCGGACAACCGAAACGAGCTACCCAACCAGAAAAGACTATCTCGGCTACTGTTTCTGCCGTAATATCGCAGTCGGGAAACTAGACTTGGCGGAGGGCTGTTTAGACTTTGCTAATCACCGGTTATGTGTGGCCGACGTAAAATGTGGTTACAATTTTCTGGTGGATACAGGTGCAAATATATCAGTGTTGCCAAAAAATTTAGTGAAACCTAGTAAGTGCGGTAAAATTAGTGATAATTACAAACTTTACGCTGCAAACGGTACGGAAATCAAGACTTACGGTACTTGTACGTTGACCCTGAACTTGAACTTACGAAGACCATATCGTTGGACATTTATCGTTGCGGATGTCAAGCAGCCAATTTTAGGTGCAGATTTTTTAAAATTCCATAAGCTTTTAGTAGACTTAAATGAGCGTAAGCTAGTTGATCAGTTGACTAATCTTAAGGTTATCGCATCCGTCATATGTAGCGATAGTACGGCAAGTATCAAAACAATAGATGATAATAACCCATGGCATATGTTGTTAAGTGAATTTCCAGATGTGACAAACCCCGTATGTTACAAGGAGCAGCCCAAACATAATGTGTTACATCACATTGAAACTTCCGGCCCCCCTGTGTACGCTAAGGCGAGGCCATTGCCACCTGACAGGTATATTAGAATAAAAGAGAAGTTTAACGGCATTGGTGTAGTTATCGTGTTTTAAATTAAAGTAAACCATACGTTCTAAAAATAGATTAACGTATTTTATAGTTATAATGCGCCACATATTGAATCACTACACTACAGTGTTTAGCTTAGTTTGTGTTCTCAGAACTAACGCTCGGTAACTCGATACAGGTTAATGATGTGACGCGATTCGCGAGCGCTAGCATAAGTTACTCCTTATTATTTTATGTTGTTATTTTTTTATACCTGTGTTAATATTGATCTCTCGTATAGTTAAATTTGTAGTTCCGTTCTTTTTCTTTTTTTTAAATAAAGGGGGGAGTATTGTAGCGGCTGCTGACGCTACAAATTATATACAAGGCACGCTATTGTGTAAGTGCGGCGCAGCAGTCGTCTTCCCGCTCCCATACAGTTAGGTCGTAGATTTATAGTTTATTTATAATAATGTGGTACCACAGTAAAAGTATATATTTTCGTATTTTGGAGTACTTATTTTTTCTCTTCACACAATCCATCTTGACAACCCCCTACAAACCTATGCCGATACATTGGAGAAAATTAAAAGTTAAAGTACGTTTATTGATAGTTTCAAATAATTACGAAGTTTAATGGTATCAATATTATTTGTTGGTGCAGAAATTGAAAAATGTGAGAGAATGTATTCAGATGAATATCATCTTGAATTGATATCATCTTGTTGATGATGATGATGATATCAATTGTTTTTTTTTATGGTAATAGGCGGCAAACGAGCAGACGGATTGCCTGATGGTAAGCAATTACCGCCGCCCATGGACACAAGCAACACCACAGGAGTCACAAGTGCGTTGCCGCCCCTTTGGGTTGGGAAAAGGGGTAGGGTGAGGAGTGGTATGAGGGAGAAGGAATAGGGGATAGGGCCGCCGGCACTCTCACTCACCGAACGAAACGCAACAGTTTAGTGTTATAGTTGATTGAATCAGGCGTTACTTGGCGGAACTCCATTGTAACCTAATGGAAGGAAAGAGGAACCCACCACGCACCCTCGAATTGACCACCCCAACTATTGCAATAGAAAAAGGTTGACAATATCGAACTCCTCTAAAAGGATAAGGGATATAGGAATGGTATGGGTTCCAGGAAGATACCTGACTTGCAGTATCTCGCTGTATGCGCCGACTATTCTTCGACACGTGTTTCACCTCTGCACGAGGCATCCTCAGGAACGATGGGCAACGACTGAGCGCTTTCCAACCGTGGGCATGTCTTATAAACGATTGTACTTTCTAATCCCCTCCCTCCGTTGCTCGACTGATGTGAGTCATTATGACGGTGTGCGAATATATTCAGCAATGGGGACCCGTTAAAGTTGGTTTGATCGTTTAGTGTTACTTTACGTCGATTTTCTGTGGGAGGGTAGTACTTCCCCAGTCGAGCCGGCCCATTCATGCTGAAATCAGCAAGGCTCTACTACCTGGTAATATAATAAATAAAAAAATCTTCAACTAAACCACAGAGTCAGTGAAATGTATTTCATCTGCACTCTTCGGAGGCCTAAATCGATCAGATCAGAAGGTGAGGCTGGAACATACGATAATAAAATAAACATACATAATTATTAATTATATGAGCCGTAACAGTAGTTACGTAGCATACTAGACATCTGTCTAGTGAACTGTAGACATACTTAGAAGTACCACCGTCACTATCATCATCATCATCGTCATCATCATCAGCCTGCCATAGTCCACTGCTGGATACAGGCCTCTCCAATGGCACGCCACTGATTCCGATTTTCAGCTTTTCGTGTCCAGGCGCTGCCAGCCACTTTGCGTATATCGTCGCTCCTCCTACCCGGAGGGCATCACTGTCTTTGGGACCGTAGGGGTGCACTAAGAAAGGGTTTAACGAAATTCCCAAGGGATCGAGCAGAAACAGTAAAATTAATATAGAATGAGCGGACGTAGCAGCAGGCATCTCCTATTGAATGTATAAAAAATCATACCAACCCTTCCAGCCATCACCACAAAATAGTCCTGGTATGATAATAACGTATCACAGTAAGTTAGTCCAGATTATACGAGTACTAATAATTTAATCCAAACACACACACGCACATTTTAATCCTCTTATCATTTAGGTGAGCCCGCCCATGGCCACTGTTCACGTAATAGAAACCCTTTGTGAACTGATTTCATTTTGATTTGTGTTTGAAATCATATCAAGTGTTTGTTGAAATTATATATTTCTGTTTGGACAATTGCTATTGGAATATTGATAATTTAATTAAGTTTCGTTCAATACGGACCAAATAAGTGTAGATAGACATTCAAATAGTAGTTTCCTATAGTGACATTATCCGTGTTTCTTAATTCAGCGTCTAATTTAGTCAAGAAAAGCTTTTATTTATTCCTTTATAAACAAAGTCAATATGCAGTCAATGCAGCTGAAATTTAATATATGAATGTGCCCACCTCCTATCTTAAGTTTTATTTGACTGGCACCGTAAAATAGAGGAAAAACGAAGTCCTTGACACTGTAAAATAAAGTCCGACTAGACGAACTCGCTCGCAAAAGCTAGTTAATTAATATTTATTGCAACCACTCTCGTTTTTTACAAACTTGAGTGATAAAAGTACTTTTAGTACTGATTCGTTCGAATACGTTTCTTTCAATTGAAGTTGTTAGTCGTTTTAGTGTGCCCTTTTCAAGAAAAATAAAGCAGGTATAACAAATGTGATTAATCCTACTTCGACTTCCTTTCGTTTCGTATGTTAAATATTTGCTTTAAAAAATCCTTTTAAGCAAACCGAATAGCATTTGAACTACTACAACATCAATCGGATAAGCCATAGAACTGCCCAAATGTAACATATTGCTCGTTTACATCTATTATCAATAAAATAGATACATTTACATACACACGTACAACATCAAAGCGACTGCTTTCCAAAATCAATTTTCGTTGTACTTTATAAAGCCGTCCTTATACAAAGTCGATCGGCCCCTCAAAATGGATGCAGCCGTATAATACAACCGCTTTTCTGCCAGTTTTTGCAACTTGTGTCACCTATACAAAATGTGACATTCAATACACGCCTCTTCTATTGTTGAACGCAATTATACTACGCAATATGGCTACGTTTACTTCAGAAAATCTTTTGCACCATTCGCGAACAATCTCTAACTCTATTCATACAAACATAAGGCTCAAGTCAACTTGAAATTTGGATCTATCTGTAAGACTAGCAACGGTGTTTAACGGTATCACTGAAAAAACGCCACATGTGAAAATGCAAACGGTGTATTGGGAATAACCCTGTTCTTAGTAAAGGAGGCTATTAGATATTTCCCATCGATACGGTGTTTATATTAGAAAAGCCTTATGTTGCTTCGAGCTTTTTCATTATTGGAAAGGGGCGTAATGAATTCTCGATTCGACTGTGTTGATGTTTACTATGAAATCGTAATACTTTACATATTTTACATCTCTCATGTTCGGTAAGTAGGTTCTTATTACCTCCAAATGGGGCTTGTAGGTGACTAATTAGCGCTCTAGGGTAATAATGTAGCTAGAAAAGCCCTAGGGCGGTAAGTAATTAAAAAAAACTCTTCTTTCTTTCAAAAAGTTCGCGTACTATCTAACCATCATACTGGCAATAGACATCATGCATTCAGCCCAATGACCAAAGAGGTCGCTTTGCTATTCAGTCTTGTCTTCGTGTGAGTATAATTCATCAATTTTAAACAACGGCGAAGCTCAATTTCGTTCTTGAAAAAAAAATTAAAATGTCCTTTCCGTTTAAAGAAAAAAGGCGGGAATAGAAAACATTTACTTTAAATATTGTTTATTTTTGGGATTTTTTTATAATTACGTGCTAATAAGGAAAAAAACATGAGTTCTTCTTCAAGTGATGAAGATATAACCTGTCCTTAAAATTTGCAAATTGTTCTAATTTCACTAAAAATTTCAAGAAATAAAATGTTTTATTATCATTTTATTATTGTAATGCCGGTTTTTTTCTACTTACCTCACAATCGAGATGTAAAGCAGATTAGTTAGCTCGGGTGTAAGCACCAATTGCACCCTCGAACTATAGGCGCCCTCGCTGCGCTCGTGCGCCTAAATATCTCGGGCTGCAATTGATGCCTTAGAGCCCTTAGCTACTAATCTACTATTACATTTCTGCGATTGTATGTTTATAATAATAGCTTTTGCACGCGGCTTCACCCTCGTGGGTCGTTTATCAGGACAAAAGTTACCCGACATGCTTTTCTAATGGACATTAGTCCATTAGCCAAGTCCAAGCAATATCATTGCAAAGTTGCATCAAAATTCGTTCCTCAAAAGAGCAACAAACATTCATACATCCGTCTATCATAAATTTTCACACTTACAAGTTTAATTCTTTTTTTTATATACCTAGTAGTAAGATGCGTAATGGACAAATTTCACTACCATACATAAGGGTAGGCACTAACACACCTCTGTGTACAGCCAAACGTGCCTTTTTGGACACGTTTTGACTGTTCATAAACGCTTTCAGAGCTCCATTCACACTATTACCTGCATTAACTCTCCTTTCAATATCTTCTTCATTCTTACCATCTCTTGTAAACAACTTACCTAAGTAAACAAACTCATTCACTTGTTCCACTCGCTGTCCATCGATCAAAACATTACAAGCCGTAACACATTCCTCCTTTTCAAAAACCATAACTTTCGTTTTTCTTACATTCACTTTCATTCCTTTGCTCTCTAACGCACCATGCATGATTGCTACCATCTCCTGCAACTCCTCCGCTGAAGATGCAAGTATTACCTGATCATCAGCATAAAGGAGGCATTTGACGAGTAACCCATTCATCCTTAATCCGCAGTCACTATGTTTTAAATCTTGCAAACGACTGTCCATGAAGAGGTTAAACAGCCACGGCGGCGCTACACATCCCTGTCTAGTAGTATGTAGTCTAGTAGTATGTATGCAGTATATACAAAGTCAATAAATCTCATAAAGGTATATTGTTTTAAAAGTATACTTTGAGGAACATTTAATAATAAAAGATTCATAAAATGAATGGTAACATCGATGAACTGTAATTCGCAACGGTATCCGTACTTCCTTATTGAAATTAAAAATGATACGACTCTCGTAAAATATTATTCATGTTTCATGTAATATTAACGTAAAAAAGTTCCGGTACAACTTGGTTTAAAATTACAACGGCTGTCAGTTATTTGTATGACGAAATATGCTACGGGCCTCATGAATTATTCAACGTTCCCCAGGTGACGTAGGTCTCAGAAAATGTACCTTAGAAAAATAACTTTATACAACATGAAACGAAGATATAAATAAGACAAGGGTTTTGATATAAGAGATAAGGGGTGTTTATTGTGGACTGCCCTATTGAAAGTGGACGTAACCCAATAAAATACTTTGTCTAGAGCCTTCACATAGTTGGCCGTGAGACATTTAATAATGTTTCCGGCCTCTGCATTTTTGGTGTAGCCGTAAGTCAAAGCATTTGTAGCTAAACGGGTTTTAAATAGTATCTGACAAAATAGTAACAAAAAGAAAAGTAATGTAAAATTTGATCAAAATGTTCCAAATCCCTATTAGCTAAATAAAATAAAAAGCTAAGCAGATACTTACGTGCCCTGAGCGTAAATGGTATTTGGCGTTATACCTTTCATAAGAAATTCACTCGCAATAATAATGTTATAAAGTTTTACCTCTTTAGCCATTTTGGGGTAGAACTGTTTGTCCCAAGGCGAAAACAACGAAGACGACACGTAAAGACGTTTGCCGTCGAGAGAAAGTTGTACCGTCTGAGCTGCACCTTGCAGTCTTTCCTTTTACTGTAATGGGTTGGGGTCAGTCAGATAGTCTCGTTCTTGCAACAACATCATAATATTATACAGTACATCCTTAAAATACATGAAGAAAGAAACCGTTTAATGAAAAATAGTGTCAAATGTTACATCCAATTCAATAATACCTTTAAAAATAAGAAATAATCATAAAATTGGAACACCGAACAGCATGGAATATTTAACAAATGGCGAAAACGTTGAAAAGCAATTTAGCAAACCTCTGAGGATAAAAGCTCGAAATGAAAAGAATGACACGACGAAACGTAATTGTGTGAAGTCATGAAACGTTTATTTTAACTATTACAATTCATATCGGAAATGAATGTCTTGCCTTCAATTCTTTGTCCTCCAGCATTTTAATGTCGAGATCCGAAGCAATTATACCACCCAGTTGAACGCGGGCGGTAAGCTTGGGATGTTCGGGATCAGTAATGTCATATTGCCTGACTTCGCCGTGCATCCAACACGACAGATAGAGATATTTGTCATCTAATGATATAATGATATCGCTCAGTAGACCTGTAAGAAATTTAAGGTTATTGTGTATTCGATGAAAGTGAATTCTTTTGCTTTAGGTCTCACGAACGCAAGAACGCGACGCGATGTACAATTGTAATTATGTTAGGATGATGTCGAACGGTAGTGTTTACATGAGAAAAGTACAGACTTGTCCTATGTGTCCGTATAGATCAGATTGTCAGTTTATCTTCGTCGTGTCTCATCGCGTCACGTCGTATCGCATTCCATTGCTCACGTAGAATACAGGATACAGGACTAAACGTTCAGGTGTTTGTAGGGGAGAAACTAGGAAACAGGCGGTAAACTAGAGAAAAATAAAAGCAAAGCAGAAATGTTACCGTTAATCTCGGACTCAACGCCATCTTTGGAAACTTTTTTTGCTGGTATGTCGATGACATTATCGGCTTTCCACGTTCTGTCTAATGTTTTGTAAAACCTGAATAAAGTTAATTCAAAGCTTTTAGTTAGTTTTTCCTTTTAGTCTACGGTAAATGATTTTTTATTCAGGTTCGACCCCTGCAGTCCACTTCTCGTTACTTTGCTCTGAAGATACTTGCAGATGTTTATTTTTTATGGAGCAGACGGCATTCATGTTTCATTTCTCAACTAAAGGGACGCAAATATTGGTATAAACAAACGATGCTATGTATTTTTCTCTCCAAACAAAAAATCTTAGTCATATTTTTTAATACTGATTTTATAGTATATATTTTAATTATTACATCTTATGTAAAACTCTGCAAAGTAGTTATTAAAACGACACAATTCATTTCGACATTATCATTGAATATCGCGCAAACAACCCAGATCTACATAGTTTATACATAAGGATAAAGTAGAGTATCAAGCAAAACTACGTCCAACTTTGAAAACTTTAACACATTTCACGTATCACGGAAATCCTTACAAATCTCGTGCCTGTAAACGTTGGTGTTCACCGCACAGCCAACAAATCCATGCGCGGATTTGGGATCATGTTGAAATCTGATCCCAAGGTGCGCGATACCTTCGGGGCCTAAATCTATGACTTGCTGTAACTCGCGCGTTGACCACTTATAAATATTCAACGAGGTACCGTAAAGATCCTTGTTCATTACATCTTCTGCGTGAAATCCGCTGTGAGAGAAAGTTCAGAATAAATAAAAGTAATGCCAAGATTTTTATACTAGTATATTACGTATTTGCTAGGCATTTTATTTGACATACACTTTTCTTGTAAGACTTTAATATTTAAGTATTTGCCTAGTTTATGTAAATTTGAGATCGTTTAAATGTAAATGTTTACAATAGCTTTGAGTTTCACGACTAGGCTCATTTTGACGAAAGCATATTTAAACAAGAGTACAATAAAATTTGTTTGCTCAGAAGAACAGTGAATATTTTCTTGTACCTACGTCGTTAAATTATTTAATTATTAAGAAACGTAATAAAGGCAAAATAGCGAAAATATTATACAAAGCCGTAATTGGACTAGGGATATATTTATTTTATGTGTTTAATCTTCATAAGGGACGAGATTATATTCAAATGAATTAGGCTTGTGGTGCTATTTTCTGTGAAGAGTAAACGTGTTTGGTTAAGTGCGCACACATACTTACGTCTTAAACCTTTTAGGGGTACCCCATTCTGTAGAGAACATCACATCATGATAGGGTTGGTACCAGAAATCATAACCGAACTTGGCTAATTTATCTCCCTTAGTCCACGTCCCTAAAATGAATAGAAGTAGGTAGTACTTTAAATCGTGTTTCGAATGTCAAGTTTATTAAATGACCCTTGTCAATTCGTTGTAAAGGTATTTACAGTTCCCCTTTCATTTCCAATGTCTTCGAATCGATGAGCACAAAATCCCCTTTTCCGTTTTCGTCTTTATCTCCCAAATCATGATTTCGCCGGTTGCCAAGCAGTGCGTCCGGTGCGTCGTGTGCGGGAAACTGCAGTTGAATGACCTCATCTCGGAGCCGTCGATTACCTGGTAATGAGATTTTCGCTATGAACCCTCGATATAAGTGAGCAGAGAGAATGAGGTCTTTAGCAGTTTATCCGGATTTACATTTAAGTTGGCTTTTTCGGAGCTAACTCTTTAGGCCGAGCACCTCTGAGTGTTTAAGCGCGTATACATTTCAGATTTCTATTTCTATACTAACTTCAGACGCCATTTACTAAGGTTGTCAAAAATAATCATCTGAGATGATAAAATGAGTAGCAGTTCAAAACATTCTCATAAAGAATATTGGACGCCATATTTTCGGTACAACGTAAGCTATGTGTGAAAAGGACAAGCAAAGATCTAACAACCAATATAACGAGTTCGCGAACTGTCTGGCGCGGTCGGAATGTTACAAGTTTGGCGACAGATTCTGTATGAGTTTGCGAGACTGCTAGTTGGGAATTTTCCCATCGAACTATGTAATGTTTGGCAATGATTATAGTGATACTGGGCAGTGAAGGACGGAAATGGGAAATAATTGAGAGGGGAAATAGTTCGGTAAGTTACCGCGAACAGCGGACGTTATGGAGTTTTGTGTAGTGAATGCGCTCATTTGTGATCTGGTTTCATATACCTATATATATCTACTTAGGATTGCTTTATATATTAATGGCGTTTCGGTGCTTTTTGTATGCTAAGGAAAATTTTTGAATGTCTAATATGGAAGGCTCTTTTTATTTCAGTTCGTCTTGTTAATTGCGATCCGATATTCAGTTAAAACATAATATAGAACACGTGTGGAAAAATATTTTTGTCAACTTAGTTTAAGTAGGTAATTAATTAAATTAAAAAAGCAGCGCCTAACAGCATGATAATTATTTAATTATCCGTCATATCATATAAAATCTTCCGTTATACTTACAAGGAATAATTTGTCAATATAGATTTATTGTCCTGTCAATCGCAAATCATTTGAAATTAAGTGAACCCCTTATGAACACTTTAGCGTGGTTGAACTAACTCTTAAGGCCTTGCCACTTCATTTTATATTTGGATACAGTTGATTTAACTGGTTCACCCTTGTTTGGTATAACAACATTTTGTCGAAAATCGCTCCGGCGAATTATGGTTACAATAAAATACTTTCGTTTAATTAACCCTTTGACCGAATAATTAATTGTTTGATTTTTATTGAGCATTTTTATTTCTTTGAAATAATGTCATTTGACCGTATTTTCAAATGCACAAATTTTATTTAAACTAATGTTTCACTAGACTAATAATGATTTCTTTGCTTTTGAGTGTCTAGGGTCAGGTGCGACTGTAATTCAAGTAACTAAATAGGTTATGTTAGGTTCTCTTTTGACCCTTAATCCGAAAATAGTCAACCTCAGTTCATTAAACTAGTGTGAAGAATGTGGAAGTTCACCTGAACATGACATCAAATGAACATAATATCTTTTGATAAATAGCGCAAATGTTGTTATCGCAAATAAATATTCGATGAAATGAGAATTATGTTAATCGATATTATACAAATTGATTATTTTTTTAGGCGTTGTTCGAATTCGTAACAATAGTACACAAGAGTGTAACTACTGCTAAGGAAAATTCACATCAGATATTAGACATATATTACAGCTCTAAAAATACCTACTTACTTCTATTATAAATGTAAAAGATAGTCAGCATGGATGGATGCATGGATGTTTGTTTTCTTACACAAAGACGAAAGAGCTTTGATGAAACTATGCAAAAATTTCGCATATGCATCAAAGAAAAATTGCATCTTGTCGCGAAAACCGACACTCACGTACGCGATAAAACAGTTTTAAAGTTCCTTGTTACTTGGCTTACTCTTAATACACGATTTGGAAAATAATTTATGAAACTATAAAATCATTTACAGCTGTTTTCATGGCAAGAATGACAGAGATGACAATGCTGCTGATGGCCTATATGATCAGAACCAGCAACATGCACATGCATTTTCATTCACATTTACATGCATTTTCGTCTCGAAGCCTGGGGCAATGAATACAGATTTACATAGAAGCGGAGTTCTTAAGGATTTCGTGTGCCGATTCCAAGTGGAGACTGTCTCCAGTTTAGTTCGTAGTTGGCGCCGTTGGCGGCGCTGGCGTCGTTCTCCATATCTGTTGCTCTGGTAGTTAAGATACACAGGAGGAACGTTCGTCTCTCTTTCTCTCGTAGAGACAGCTGTCACAGCGCGACTGCCACGCCACCAAGCGGCAATTTGGGTCACAGAAAGTTTGTCTTCGGAGCGCCCATAGGAAACGCGCCACTATGTAAATATCTGAGCTCTTTGCCTGAGGTCCGCTTTCTGGTCTAACCAGGTTTGTTAGAATATTAGCTTTTAATAAGATACTATTACAGAAAGCTACCCCCAGGCTCCAAGACAAAAGTTATAGATGCAACTGCTTCCACCACTTATCAATACATTCTTGATGTTAAACTATATCTCACGTTTGGTTGTAATTTAGCTCTCTAGTGAAATATTTGAATAAATTGCTGTACATAATATCAATTTCCCTTCATCGACAGCAAAGTAAGTAAATATTTGACTGATACATTTTTTCATAATAAACCAAGTATGTTATGAGCATTTGATGACAACAAGAATCCCTTTGAAGTAGTTACGTTGACTTAATATGCAATTTGTGATAAAATTGATATTTATGATAAGATATTTAATCGGCTTTGCCTCAAAGCAGAGCTATATTGCATATGAGATTTTTCAATTTATTCTGTAGTTGGGATATAAGTTCTTTATTAGCAGGTTGTGAATTTGTAGTTTTAATATCTTGCTGCAACTGTATCCGTACATTGAGATCAGAATTAAAATATGCAATACTAGGTTATGCAAAAGGTTTCGCTTCCGTGGGGTCAGTTATAGGGCCAATAGGTACCTAGCTAGCTGATGTGCTATTATGATGCTATATCACTGCTGATTTGTACCAAAATCCGTTACTTAGTTTTGCCCGAAAGAAAAATATCCATACATCCGTCCATACTTTGTGGGTATAGACGGATGTATGGATGTTTTTCTTGGAAGTTTATAATATATGTAGAAATATTTTTGTCTCTATTGCGGCTTCTGCTGATATAATTGGTGAATGATGGTGAATGAACACTTTATAAATGTAACCTAGAAATACAATACCCAAACAATAGAGAATAAATGAAATTGGCACTTACTATTATAATCAACTAAAAACACATCTTGCTTAAACGAAGATAATAAAAAATTTACCAATTTTCTCTCATTATCTTTTTCCCATATATTATAAAAGCAAATGAAATGGCATGGAAATCCATTAACGTAAATATCAATTGTTCCAGAAATCCTTCAAGCAGCAATCGCAACGAATACATTTCGATGTTTTTAACACAATCGACGAAATTACATACAGTGTTGAACATCAGTCTCATTTCATTGATGTCTGAAAATTTCTTCGTAAATCTGCATTTACTGTGAAACAACAATTTACTTGGACGTACACCCATTTGTTTCAGTTCCTACGTTTTCGCAATAAATTTGTAGTTGGTAGCGGAAAATCCGAAACATAAAAAGCGAAGAATTAAAAAAGTTTCACAGATCTGTTGACATAAAAATTCAGTTTTACGACTAGCCGTCAGCCGAAGTCTTACGCTACGTACCGACTTTGGAAGTTCGTACGACCGCAACTGCATTTTTAAGGACCAAAACAAATTGTTTACTCTTCAATCCTGACGCAGACTCTTCGTTGCCAAGTCGATCGTAAATTTTAACCATAAATCTAACAGAACAATCTAGAAAAAACGTATTTACGTGCTTCGGAAGCAGATTTTGAATTACGACCGGGACTTTTCTTAAGGCCGCTGTAAATAGTCTGCACGCGTTGCCCATTTATGAAAGCCAAAACTTTAGGCGATTGAACAAAATTGGTTTTGAGCTTGATTTCAAGCTTTTTTGCAAAGATTAACGTAAGTTTATATTCGTGTCTTGTCTCAAAAGTTAATTCATAGTTGCTTAATATTTAAAAAAGTTATGCATTTTCTTTTGAATTACGGTACGCCCCATCAAATTCAATAGCAGAAATATATTTCTTGAACAAAGCGTTACTCGCCTCTGATACTCAGTAAAGTCTCTCGAGTCGCTATAGATGCCATGACGAAGACTGTTAACTCGAATTAAATTTGTTGAAATACACACTAATTAATCTTATTTTTTAGGAAACTTTCATATTGGTTCGGTTTGGAAAATGTTGGAGATTAAAATGAGTACCTAATCTTATACTAATATATAAAGCTGAAGAGTTTGTTTGTTTGGTTGAACGCGCTAATCTCAGGAACTACTGGTCCTATTTGAAAAATTCTTTCAGTGTTAGATAGCCTATTTATTGAGGAAGTCTATAGGCTTTATAGCATCACGCTATGAGTGACGGGAGCAGAGCAGTAGCCTTTAATAACGCGGGTATAGTATTACTATAATTATCTACTGGGTTTGAAATGTTGTGTATTTTAATTATAAAATGTTTGTAAATCTGCTGGAGTCGAATAGATTCTAAAAACCTTAAATAAAGCTACCCATTTTGTTCACACCTTTTTATATGTGGCACACACTATTGATTTACAGAAGGCAACCATTCTCGCCGGATTCAAATGGTAAATAGCTATTTGGCAAGAAGCGAAAGTTTTCAAATGGGAGTAATTCCATTATTCTTATTGCCAACCCACACACTTTCTTTTTGGGATGTTTTAAATCTGTAAACCTTGTGTGGTTACTTTTTGTATATACATATAGGGCCTTAAAAAGGTGCCAGCAGTATTAAATAAATATTTGTTCTTACGACGCGTAAGGCCTTTCAGTTTAAAAGTTAGGTATTTCACTTTTCTAATTTCAAGAAAGATTTGTGAAAAGATTATTACTTTTGGTAATGACTTTGTAATAAACAGCTAGCATGCACAGCTCGTAGCAAACTTCCAATCTGAAAATTATGATTGCGTATGTTTGACTCAGAATGTAATAGCAATATTATTTTTGCTTTTCTGGTGTAAAAAGACAACTACCGTTCTATGTCAATTTCTGTTTTGTGAGAGACTTTAAAAACATTCATTCATCGGACAAAATCGACACTCAGATCACACTGACTCAAAACATTGATTTATCTTGTGGGATACGAACAATCGACACGCGGCACACTGACAGATCATTCAAGCCGCTACGCCTAATGTGTAATGTAATATAAACTTTATTTATCTTTAGAGACTTTATTATCAAAGAACTTCCACCTTTATTAACGCCACACGGCGAACAAGAGCAAAATCACGGCGGTGTGGTAAAGCGGTAGTTAGAGCCTTGCTGGTTTCAGCATGAACGGGCCGGCTCGACCGTGGAAGTACTACCCTCTTACAGAAAATCGACGTAAGGTAACAGTACATAAACTGTTGCGTTTCGTTCGGTGAGTGCGAGTGCCGGAGGTCCTATACCCTATTCGTTCTCCCTCATCCCGCTCCTCATCCTATCCCCTTTCCCGACCCGAAGGGGCGGCAACGCACTTGTGGCTCCTGTGGTGTTGTTTGTGTCCATGGACGACGGTAATTGCTTACCATGAGAGATAAAGATAAAGATAAGATAAAGATAGATAAAATAATTTTTATTCTTACACCCACACAAATAAAGAATAACAATGAAAAAACAGTACAAGAAAACAATAACAAAGACAAATGTGTGGCGTGTCAGAACAGGGCATAGTTCAGCATTTGTCAGGCAGAGCAGATGCCTGACGCTGATTTTCAACTATGCCCTAGAGTGACTCACGCAAACATCAAACTTAACACTACAAAATAATACAGTAAAATAAACATAATAGTTAGGATACTTATATAAATAATATATGTATAAATAATTATCAAACAAATAAATAAACATATCGTATTACTACATACATGCTATAAATATATTACTATAAACTGTACGTATACATACACAAAAAACATATCATATTACATTACGCGGCAGCGCACTTCTCGTACAGTGACTGCGCCGGCATCGACGCGACTACACGCCGTCGAGTGCACAGCGCACCACACAGCGGACGCATGCAATAAGCCCCGCGCCGCGTGTTTCGAGCACACAAACAGTTCACAAGCGAATTATATTATTGTGAAGAAATAGGTATAGCTACACAGGCATGCATAGCAGTGAAGCGACTCAGACACGACAACATCGACTAATACGTTAGTACTATCTAATATGCGCACACACCCATACACACACACACGCACACAACAAATACACACACGTGCCCTAGGTCGTATGGGGTGTTATAGTTACTTATAGCTATAACAAAGATGAGTTTATGTTCGTCATACCTAGCTTCCGCTGCGCCTCAATAAGATACTGACGTACGTGTTTTTTGAACGTTTTTACTGTTTTGAGTAATCTAAAAGGCGGTGGTAAGTTATTCCATACCTTAGAGGCGGCGTAGCGGAAGCTGCCCCTAAAAGCATTCGTCTTGTGAGGTAGTATCGACAGTTGTAGGGAGCACTGCCTTCTCGCGTATTCTCGGCCACTAGCCACCCAGCTTAGCTTATCGTACAAATAAATGGGCTCTTTAAAGTTGAGTACGGTAAACATAAGTGTGGCCATATGTAATTTACGCCTCGACTTCATTTTGAGGATGTAGTTTTTATTTAGGTATGACGTTACGTGGCATCTACGTGGTATACTGAAACAGTACCTAGCACAGGCGTTCTGCACTCTCTGTATAAGCCGATCAGTACGTGAGAGCAGACGCGGCCCGTATACCGTATCCGCGTAGTTTAATTTGGACAACACCAGTGTTTCGATCAGTCTCACACGGAGATCTTCCGATATGTAGGGACGCACTTTATACAGAACCTTTAATCTGTAAAAGCAATTTTGTACGAGTTCAGCGACGTGTTTTTCGTACCTGAGGTTGGCATCCAATTTAAGACCAAGATTACGAGCTTCCTCTACCCTGCCTATTGTTTCACCTTGAAGGGTTAAGTTAGGGAGATTCAGAGAGTCAAGGTGTCGTTTGGTACCAAAAACCATGTATTTAGTTTTTGACGGATTGAGTACCAGGCAGTTGTGCACAGCCCATTCTACAATACGTTGAAGGTCGTCGTTAATCTCTGCCATAGCTTTCTCGTAATCGGCCTGTTTGAATGAGATATATAACTGTATATCATCAGCGTAAATATGGTACTTTGAATGTCTTATACAATTAGTTATGTCCGCACAATACAAAATAAATAAAATAGGGCCCAGTATAGATCCCTGTGGGACTCCTCTCGCGAGAGGCTCCAGTTCAGAGCATACAGAGGAGCCATCGTTTTGACGCAATTCCACGCGCTGATAACGGTAGGACAGATAACTATGGAACCAGTGCACCGTTTTACTGTCAAAACCATAGAATGACAGCTTTGACAGCAACAGAGAAGTATGTATACTGTCAAAAGCGCGGGAAAAGTCCAACAGTACGAGTACTGTGCACATACCCTGGTCTTGCGCCCAAAGGATGTTATCCGTAACATCAAGTAACGCGGTGACGGTACCACGGCGCTTACGGAAACCCGACTGTAACTTTGGCAGTATGTTATGTCTTTCTAGATAACTTGTCAACTGTGTAGAAACTACTTTTTCCAAGATCTTCGATAGACAAGGCAGTATACTGATAGGCCGTAGGTCTTTGACGTCAATTGGGCTGGAGTTTTTGGGCAGGGGCCTAACAGACGCTATCTTCCAGACATCAGGACAAATAGAGGAATCTAATGATTTGTTTATGATACTTGTGATGGCAGACAAGGTATAAGGCAATGACAACAAGATCATCTCTAGATTTATGCCATCGTAGCCCTCTGCATTAGATTTCAGGTCCATAATGTATTTTAAGACGACGTCTTTGCTCACAGGTGCTAGGGTGAAGACAGTCTCAGAGAGTGATCCGTCTGCTCGTTTGTCGCTTATTACTATATAAAAAAAGCAATTGGTGGTCAAACGGCATTGTGACCACTACGCCAACCGTGCAATAATAATTAGTCATCTGTAACCAATACATCTTCACCGTCCTTTTCGGTCCTTTTACTAAACCTGCATATTAGTTCCCAGATAAGTTCACAAAAGAAAATCAATCAAACTTCCAAATAACTAATCAATTGACGTTATTCTGTGTCTTCAGACTCGGCATGTTGGTATTGGCACACACTCGCGTTGTTTAAACGCTTTTGTGCCTTTATACTCATTATAAACCTCCTTTATTCAATAGCTTTGACGTATTTCCCGAAAAGTTACTTTACTATTCAATGGTAAATTGATAGTTTGTAGTTTGGTAGCACGGGCTGTTTCCGCAACTCCACGTCTTGGCGTGTATTTTGCGTGCGGGTGGGAATGGTCTTGTCACTCAAGCCACCCCAGCTCTTCGAGGAAGGGCAGCAGACTCTTGATGTGGCCCACTGCTTCCCTCAGGGTGCTGTTTCTGGTCAGGTACTGCTGCCTGTACTGTGCGACCTCAGGGCAGTCGAGGAGCAGGTGGGCTGCCGTCTCGTCTGCTGCCATACAGGCCCTGCACAGCGGGCTGTTGGTGATACCTATAGTAAATAGGTGTTTATTAAAGAATCCGTGTCCTGTGTAGGCGGCCGTGACTGTCCGCAGTTGTTATTTGGACAGCCGGAGGATTTGTTTGGCTACCTTACCGTCTGCTGCGGGAAGAGCCTCCTTGGCCTGCCTACATGTTTCAATACCAATCCAGGACTGGTTGTGCTGGGTCCTGGTTCTATTTCTTACCAGGTTGCGATAAAAACCAGAAGGGAGGGGAATAATGGGCTATGGTCCCACCACCTTTAAGGTGGCCCCTCTTCTGGCAAGAACGTCGGCTGCGTCATTCCCTCTTGAGCCACCATGGCCCTTGATCCACTGCAGTGTTAATTTGTTTAGTTTACCTACGTCTGTTAGTTTCTGGTGGCATTCAAGTGTGAGCGCTGAAGTGATAGTATGGCTTTTGAGGGCTGACAGGACAGCCATACTATCTGAGAGGATTCTAATGGATCGTTCCCTTACCTCACGTGCCATGATAGCTGTGGCGGATAGGATTATACCAAAACATTCGGCCTGGTAGACCGTGTTGTAGGCTCCCAGCGGTGCTGCGATGTTGATGTTCAGGTCCTCGGAGAACACTCCTGAACCCGTACCTGTATCCGTTTTAGACCCATCTGTGAAGATCGTGAGCTCGTTGTGGCTAACTGCTCCTACGTGTAGATCCTCGCACAGTTGGATTTTGTATTTCTTGTCAAATACAAATTGTTTCGGTATCTGGTCGCCGATGGCTTGTGTTAGGGGAACTTCTTTGAAGTGTATTTAGGTTGCTAGTATGCGGTGTATTGGTGTCTTTCCAGAGCTTTAGAGCTCTTAACCGAACCGCCGACATCGTTGCTTCCTGTTGTATGAACAGGTGCAACGGAGGCAGGTCCAGCAACACTTCAAGTGCCGCTGTAGGTGTGGTTTTCATGCAGCCCGTGGCCGCTAGGCATGCAAGTCTTTGAAGCCTTTGAAGCTTTTTGGGCGGCCGTAGCTTACCATCGGACGTATTATTGTCTTATAGAGCCATAAGACAATTTTGGGGGATAAGCCGCGTGCCAGAAGACGATACTGGCTTTGTTGAGCTTATTTTCTATGTGGTTGTTCCAAGACAATTTGCTGTCGAGAATTACGCCCAGGTACTTGACCTCGGTTGACAGCTTCAGCTCTGTATTGAACAGCCTGGGTAGTTGGTAGGGACCCAGAGTGCGTTTGAGTGTGAACATGACTAGTTCAGTCTTGGTCGGGTTTACAGATAATCCGTACTCATTACACCACCGCCCCACTATTCGTAGGGCTTGTTGGGTGAGGTCGTAAACTGTACTTACTACCTTACCTGAAGTGAGAATGGTCAGATCATCTGCGTATCCTATTGTGTAGAAGTATCTCGCGTTGAGTCTGTCTATGAGTTCATTGATGACTAAGTTCCACAATAGCGGGGAGAGAACACCTCCCTGCGGGCAAACTTTAGTTATCAAGGCTGTCTGGGTATCTTCGTGAAGGCGTACTACCCTTTTGCTGAGCATGTTTTGGATCCACTGTATGAGCATCTGATCCACTCCATGTCTGGCTAGGGCATTGCTTATGCTGGAGAAGTTTGTCTTGTCGAAGGCCCCTTCTATGTCAATGAAGGTGCCCAGACAGATGCTTTTTTGTTGTATAGCAGCTTCTATCTGGTTCACGACCCGATGTAAGGCCGATTCCGTCGATTTCCCTGAGCTGTATGCATGTTGGTTGGCATGTAAGGGCAGGTGTTTCAGAGCCCCACTTCTTAGTTCTCTCTCGCAAAGTCTTTCCAAGGCTTTGAGCATGAAGGAGGTCAGGCTTATTGGTCTGAAGGACTTGGCATTTGTATAATCTGTTTTGCCTGGTTTTGGTATAAAGATTAGTATGACTTCCCTCCATCTCTTCGGTACATATCAGAGGGCCAGGCTAGCCCTCATGATTGCCAAGAGTCTTTTGAGGACAGGTTCACCTCCCCATTGTAATAACCCTGGGAAGATGCCGTCCAGGGTGAGGACGCAGCCTGGGAAGTGTGTTTCAAGTAGGACGCGTCTTGTCTCCTCCTCCGTGTGGTGTAGGTGCTGTCCGGTTTACGGAGAGTACCTGGTGCAACTGCCGGTTGCTGAGCTAGTACTTTCCTTACCCGGTTTGCTTATTGGCAAGATTCAATGCTCCCACAGAATTTTCTCCATCCCATGGTGCGTCTGAATCTGAGGCATTTCCTATAGCTTGATTTGGCCGCTTTATAAGCGTCCCAATCTTCGTCCGCGCTTGTGTTCATTGCCCTGTTTAAGGCCTTCCTTACCTTCTTGCGCTTGCGATCAAGCTCAGCGCCCCACCAGGGTTGTTTACCCGGGGTTGAAGGCGGGATGGTTTCCGGGCAAGCTGCGTGGTAGCTGTCTAGCATCGACTGTGTCAGTGTACATACCTGCTCGTCGATCTGTTCAGTGTCACCCAGTACCGTCGGCGTAGCAGTAAGGGTGAGTTTATCTTTAAGTAACTTGACGTACTTTGATTTGTCAGTGTCGTGTGGTTTCCTGCGGGGTTGTGTGGGTTGTATATCGACTTTCATGGAGAAGCTGATACATCTATGGTCTGAGCACGATGCCTCTTTTGAGACGTGCCATCCCTTGATGCGTTCAGCCGCTCCTTCTGTTGCGAGAGTTAAGTCAATAATTGTCTGACTACGTTTTGTGACGAAGATGGGCTCCGTACCTGTATTTAGTAGGGTAAGATTAGTAGTGAATAAGTATTCGACCAGTGACTTGCCTCTGTTGTTGTTGCAGTCCATGCCCCGACATTTGGTGGGGGGCATTGGAGTCCGTTCCTATTACGACCTCCGTATTTGTTCTCTCGCACTGGTTAACCAAACGCGTGAGGTCGAACGGAGGTGGGTCTTCGGCCTCGGGCATGAAAACCGATGCGAAAACAACCGCTATACTCCTTGGCTGCTGTGTTATTTCAATTTGTATCGCTGTGATGTATCTGGAACAGAACTCCGTAAAAAATTGGGCTCTGATGTTTTTGTTTCTTGGATGTGTGTGGTCAGTTGAATAGTAAATCTTACCTCCCAGACTGGAGAGGCCTCTGATAAGGCCACCTCTTATTCAAGGTTCCTGGATGAGCACGATGGCTGATTGTTGGACCTCCACCCATTTACGCAGTTGCGCAGTGGCCGTTTGGCTGTGGTGGAGGTTGATTTGAAGGCAGCTGACTTCATTAGGCGGAGGAATCATCCGTGGATGATGTCCTCTCCTCCCCAACCGTCAGCTGCGTTAGGCCGGTTAAGATGTCGCCAGCCTCCACCCCGTCGTTCCGCCGCACCGGACTCAGGAGCAGGCTCTCATCTACCGAATTGCTCCCGGCTGGTGGGCCAGCCCCCGAGCTAGACGCGGCCGGCTCTGACAGGCCGGGTTCTGCGGCGTGCTCTGGCTGCTTGTTGAGGTCCTGTTTCACCTCTTCGGAGTTGTCACAACCCAGAGGGTGGTCGACATACCTGCCTGTTGAGTCCCGGAACCTGACGTAGACTGCGCCGAACCCCAGCGCGAGGCGGCGCTCGTTCTGTACCAGGATCGGGACTTGTTCTTCCGGGACGCCCACTACGAGGAACCACCCACCTGTCTGCCTCTCGGAGTGCAGCAATGACCATTTATCGACTGCCAACCAGGGGTTCTGGAATTCCAGTGTGCAACCCACGTCACGTACGTCATTCAGAACGCCCTGTTCGTTGGGGACGACTATGCCGCACCGCACTCTCTTCGGGGCCTCTTCCTCGCCCTTGACCTCCAGTTCGAAGCCCGGTGGTGGGACCAGGAGAGAGACCGCCTCCGTCAGCCAGGTGCGGGTTGCCTCGTAAGTGCACCAGAGTTTAAGAACCCCGTCCGCGTACACGGGTTTCCCTGTGAACGCTGAAGCGGGGCGTTTGGGGGTTTTGGTAGACCAGGCATCGCTCAGGATCTTCCTCTGGATCTCCGTCAGTACCCGGTCCACCAACTCCTTCGGCAAGTTCCCTGTGCGTTTGCATGTTACTGCAACGGCCAGGGACGCCTTGAAGGCCTGTGCGTAGGACTTACCAGTAGTTGTCCTGGAGGAGTCGAGACGGGGCTTCTTGTGCTCCCCTCGAGGCGAGCTGGTCTCGTTGAGAGCACGTTTGGTCTCACCTCTTACCTTGTTTTCAGCAGTATTACCTGCCGTGTTTCGCGGTGGTGCTGGGGCTGGATGCCGTCCAGGGTGACCAGCCCGCTTTGCGGCAGTCGGCTTCCCTGTACTGCCTCCGGCCTTCGTGCCCCTCACTTCTGAGCGTGGGCTGCGCGCTGGTCACATTGCTGGGACCTGTGACGGCAGCCTGCTCAGCTGTTTTAGTGGAGGCAGCACCGGCAGCAGCAGCGGCTTGTTCAGCCTTCCGCCTAATTGCCATGCGCTGTCTCTTGCTTTTGTTGTTCCTCTTTTTCTTCGTGGAACTGGTAGCAGCGGGGCCACTCGGTTGTGTGGTGGGCGAGCGTTGGACAGGACCGGTGGTCTTGCCCTTACCCTTGCCCTTGTGGTGACTCACCACTTGCCAGCCCGCGAAGGAGGAGTCGTCTTCCCGCTTGATCTCAAACGGGCTGACGATTGTAAGGACGGGACCAGCTTTAGCCAGCGCTGAAGTCACGTTCTTGGGGGATTGTTTGACACCTGCAGCCGGGGCCACGGCGTCGACCATCTGTATGGTTTTGGTTGTGGCGGCGGGAACAGCTTTCGCCGTCCCCGTCGCGGTTGGGGTAATAAAAGGGATTTCGGTATCCATAAGTTTACTTAAAGACTTCATCCCTCTGGCTTCCCACCCTCCATGGAGCCCGCAACAGGGAACGTCATACCGGACGTTAGGATTACCAGAGGGATATAAGAACGCAAGGCTGGTTTACAGCACGACATCGGGCGCCCGCTCGGGTCAACGTTCGGAGCCAAGTTACCAACTCCATCCGTTTTCCCTCGCTTGCGCCTTCAGTATAGCTTTCACCCACCACATCAACTGCCGAAATAAATTCCAACTGCTGATGCGGACCCCACGACCCTAGCCTGTGGCCCTCTGATGGGACACGACGGCTCACAGCGTGGGCTACCGTTTAGCGTGAAATTGGGACCAAAGAGGGCGTGTTGCCTCACGGTCACATTACCACCAGCGCCGCTCGGCTCAACCCCCCAGGACTCCGTCATCCCCACGTAAGGTGCTCAACTGCGCAGGTCCTAGCGCAGGTGGTCAGCTACTTTTACCCGTGACTTTTTACTACGAGCCCGCGCCCACCCGACTACGAGGGGGCGCGGTGAAGAGATGTGTCTCTGAGTGTGGATGTGTGCGTGCATGTATGTATGTATGTGTGTGTATGTGTGCGTGTGTGAAGTGCCTGTTATTGTGTTTCGGCTAGAGGTTTTGGTTGCATCCATTTCTGAAGGAACTGGACCAAAAACGGGCGGCAACCTCGAGAAGGATAGTCCACCAGCCTTGCCTTAGGGATCTTCACGACCTGCGCTACCCCTGAGACCATTCGCCACTCCCTGCACCGGACTCACCGTACAGGGAGTAGAAGTCAGTGCAGCTCAGTGAAGCTAAAGATGAGTTGAACTGCACGGGCTTCCGCCCTTGGTAAATTGGTAAGTTTTCTTATTGAATTTTTTTCGATAGCTTCGGTGTTGACTATACAGTGTGCCTAATGAACTGTTTAAGCTGCATTTGTAAGTAGTATTACCAAGAAAACGAATAGATTTTCTTAAATTAAAATAAGTTTGCTTTGTTAGGGAAACGGTGACCTTATTGCTAAATGGCATTTATATCCCATCAGCTGTTTTTGTTAGGAAGGTAAGGAAAGGAAATTCAATTCAATTCAATTAAACACTTTTTTCAATATCAGAACTACTTTGTTCTACCTCAATTTCGTCAGTTATACTTTGACTTTCAGGCATTTTTCACAACCTGTCGGGTGCGTACTTATACGTACGCTTAGAATTAAGGGCTTAAAGATTATAACGATCACTAACAATAACTTCTGTGACCTGAAATGGGTCTTTATCAAAGTAATCTTAAACTAGGTTTGTTGAACATGTTGCTTTAGTTTTCCTTATCACATAGCAGACTATAAAAAATCTTACTAGGCTGATTCTCTAGATGTTAAGTTTACTACCAAGTATCCAACCAGTCTTTATAGCGTTATAATTTTGTCCTGGATAGTCTTAATACGAAGCTTAACCTAACCTAATCATTAGCGATACAGCAACGGACCTTTCGCGTTCAAGACGATGGACAACGTTTGTGATACTATGACAATGCACTAACGGCTGTCTTGTTCACCAACGGAGATTATGACTAACACAAAAGCTCAAGGGTAAACTAGGCTAACCAGAAAGGCACTTTACCGGTCCAACCAATGGCAACGCATGTCTAAACATGCAGCCGCACAAACGGTTTATCCAGTTTATGCAAATCTACACTGACGGTAACGTGGGTACCACAAAATTATCACAACAACGACTAACAAAGACGCCATTTAATGATAATAAGGTTAAGCATACAATCATCACTAACTATCACTAACCTAGTTCTACCTACAATGAAAATGAAACTCTGAAACCGATTATCGTAACGCACTACGATGATAACTCAATCATTTTCTTCTACGTCTGATAATCGAGTTTAACAGCTTCTATTAGAAACACTATCACTCTTAAACGTCCTAAGCATAACTTGGAATTGGCCAGAGAACTCGGGGCACTTGATAAAAATTCCCAGCGTATCACATGAATTTTAAAAACACACAGTGGGTAATTTTCACACGTAAAATCTTAAAATTGAATTTAATTTTACTAGTGGTGCCATCTTATAATCAGAGTAAGAAACATTTTAATGTGCCATGTTAAAAATGTATGCACACAAATAAGCAGGTGTAATTGCAATACCGAGGTCGTCTGTACAACTCAGAATTACAACGAGTAACAGTGTCACTTTTCACTTAGGCTCTGATCACGTTTAAACGAAAACCGTTACGTATTGTCAACACCACGAATCGATAAAATAATGGCGCTAGTAATATCTTTTGACTATAGTCAGGTTACACTAACCAACCAACCGCACTCGTCTAGACAGCACTGCAGTTCACACGTCTATTTAAGAAATAAAAGCTACAAGCTATTCTACACAAAATCAGCACAGTCAGAAGCAATAGCTCCGCACAGTCTTACACTATGAACTTAGTATGTACGATTTGGGTAGTTTACCAGCTTTAGCACCGCTGACCTGCGAAGGACAGTCTAGACCGGAGTTATTGTTCTAGATTTAGCAGAAGACCAACCAAAGCTCGCCAACCAAAGCTCGGTGTTGGTTCTAAAACCAATATTACAACTGCACTACAACAATAACTAGCACGTTTCACTCAAACGCACTTGCTTGGAATAATGCAAGTCGGCCTGTACGCTCACTGTCGTTACTATTACAGTCCATAAAGTAAGACCGAGACAAGATTATTTATTTGCAAGCAAGCATAATATGATCACAAGGTTCGTCAGTGCGAGCCACCCTCGCATGTAGAAACAAAAATAATCGCTTTCTTTTTAACTGGCGTATCAAACTCTAAACCTCCGTTCGCTATCTACGCTATAGCTAGGTCCCTGTGGTAGTCAGACAACCATACGTTAACTTAAAATACGACAAAGGTCGCAATTAAATCGTTACTACCCACATTTTTTTATGTCTTTCTTCTTTAAGCTATTAAAAAGAAGATTATTCATGAGATCATGTCTTGGGAAACATGACACCGTAAAAGTCAAACGGTTCTACAACTCAAATGTCTCGTGTTGGAATCGAACCCACAACACTCGGTACAATGTGATGGCGATATCACAACTACGATTATGATTATGACATTTCCAAGTTTAAACACGTAGTAGTATTCTGCTAACCAAGAATGTTTTACAACTGCCGTCACTAAATAAAAGCAGTACCAAAAAACAAACCAACAGATAAAATACGCTCACCGCGGTTGTAGTTGAAGACTCGGCTGATGCACCAACATAGCGGCGTTAGCAGTCGCCTTCGCTCGCGCCTTGTGTGCACACTTCATTTCACAATGTCATCCCAGGAGACGACACGATAGACAGCCTGGTCGAAGCTCCTCCCTTCAAGGCCCGGCTTAGTGCGACCATAAGCGGGGCGCAATGCGGGTCTTGATCGTTCAATCACATGTCTGCAGTTGTCACCCAAACACGTGCATCCACATCTTGTTGCTCAGCATCGCAGTCCGATAAACAAGGGCCTTGTGACGATGTAGTGAGTATTTTCATGGCTTGAATCAGCGTCAGAAAATTTTGATTCTGTAGAACCAACAGGCCCAGCAATTTTTCGTCAGTAGCGTCTTCATTTTGAACACGTGGTTCGTTGTGGTCCTATCCCAATTCTGATGACGGCGGGTCCTCATGCCTTTCACCAGAATCGTGGTCGTCTTCCATTTTGTGTGGCCGCAGACGTGGAAATAATAACTTGACACGGTAGTTGATACGCCCCTTTATTGATTTTAAGCAAAAGTCAAACGAATACACCATTAATTAACCCGATGAAGATGGATAGAAAACGCGGTGATCCCCTAGAATGGCGCTTCGTTCAAAAGTGCCTCAACGGTCCGTCCTCACACTTTACGTCATAACCGCTCGCTTACTGTCAACCGTCTGTGTTGCCAATTTAAAATAATATTAACACACTATTACGTGTAGTCACGCCATCTAGGATTTCACCCAGGTACTAAACCTGGCGTTTCCTCACTAACAATTAACCAAATCAACTTCCGTAAACGTATTTTATCTGTCCAACTGACACCTTGCTCCGACAAGTATATAAATAAACCTTTGATAAAATATATAATACTCATATTTTTTTATGAGATATTAGCTATCGAAAATTTTGGCGGAAACTTCAGTTTTTTTGGCGGCAAAAGTAAACAACTGTGCAGATTCTAATAAAAATAATTCTTGTCAGATTCTTATCAGAATTGGTTTTTATACTTGGAAATCTAGTTGGAAAGAAAGTTATCTAGGTTTGAATCTGATATATAACATAAAACGGTATTTTAAAAAATAAAATATGAAAATTGGCGCCAATTCATAAAAAAGTCTTTGTTTTATTTTTTTATGTTAAATATTAAAATGTTTCTTTGCATTATATTTATTTCTTCTAGAAGTAAATAAAATAACCTCTCTAACTGTGTATAATACTTATATACTTGCCATAATAAAAAACGACGAGAAAAAGGAATATGTCAGAAATATAAAATCGCGCTCAAAAACGGCGGAAAAAATTTCCAATTTTCAGTTTATACTGCCTTTGCGTGGGCGTCAACCATATTATATGGTTTTAATTTATATCATTGGAAAGCTCATTTGATTACGTTTTGATTAAAATTTGTCTATTGATATGCAACATACCGCAATCGGTTAAGTTATCCGAGTTCCACAAACAGATTAGTGCGCAGTGGAAAGGCGTGGGAAAAATTACAGTTTACGCGCTCATCTGTAAAGGGAAAATAGTCACTTGTGCGCGGTCAAGCGGTTATGATAAATAGTTTAATGAATGACTTAGATAATTTCTCTGTATCTGAGTCTATGACATGCGAAGTTGAAAATCGCAAACAATATATTTCATCGCACTCTAATTCTCTGACCGTACTAACACAAAACATACGCAAAGTTTATAAAAATTTTGATAATTTTGTCACTTTTCAACAAAGATTAAAAGTAACTTGTGACGTTATTATACTGACCGAATTGTTGGCTTTCTAAGATAAACGACGTACCGACCATGCCAGGATACAATATGTACAAGAGTAATTTAAATTATAACCAAAACGATGGCGTTATAGTGTATGTAAAAAATCACCTTGCTGTCATTGTAGAGGAACCTATCATGCAAGATTGTAACCGACTGCTAATTAAAATCGGCTTAGGATTTGCCATACTAGCCATATACAGACGACCATCTTTCAAAAATGTCAACAATTTCTTTGACTCTCTCAACAGCACCTTACAATCATTATCATCTTTTAAAAATATAATGTTACTCGGAGACATCAATATCAATATATCTAGCTGTGACACAAATGCCCAAGACTACCTCAACCTTTGCTCCTTTCATGGCTTACTTCCAGCACACACGCTTCCTACACACGAAAGTGGGTCTTGTTTGGATCATATCATACTAAAATCAATGTTTCCATCACTTACATTAGTCATCAACTCTACCATAACTGATCACAATGCTGTCCTACTTACTTTAAATTGTAAAATACCCAAACAAGACCACGTTCACACAATTTCTAAACTAAATGTAAATAAACTTGAAGATGACATAAGTAACATTGACTTTGGCCCAGTTTATAATTCTGGTGATCCGCAGTTTGGTATGTTATAAACCATCTGCAAATTGCAATACAGAAAAACACAACAGAAATATGTATAAAAACAAAAATTATAACACTAAGCCGTGGATCACTACAGGCCTTTTGCGATGTATGAGACATAGAGATAAACTGCATATGAAGGCTAAATTAAATCCAGACAATTCAACTATACAATTATCCTACAAATGATATCGCAATTTTTGTAATGATTTGCTTAAAAAAGTAAAGATTAGCAAAACAAAAGTCTATTAGAAAAAGCCGGTAAAAATAGCAAAAAGATTTGGCAATGTATTAAAAATGCGACATACACTAATAAACAACATGAGCCATCGTCAAGTTTATTACGCGCGCACTCATCACACCTTGAATCTGCTAATATTGCAAATATTTTTTTGTCAATGTTGGCAAATGCCTCGCAGAAAAGGTCCAGGGTCAATCACAATACCTTAGCACTTCTTATAAATATAGCACATTTTTAACATCCTTCGTGTTACTTGATACTGATGAAACCGAAGTCAATAACATAATTATGTCCCTAAAAGACAACTGTGCCGCTGGATGGGATAATATATCTAACAAAATTATAAAGCAATTTAAGCACATCTTAGTTCCCCCGCTGACCAACATTTTCCAAAAATGTTTGTCCAGAGGTATATTTCCTAAGTGCCTTAAAAAATCTGTGGTAGTATCGGTGTATAAATCGGGCAACAAAGAGCAAGTAAATAACCATAGGCCGATTTCTCTACTACCCTCTATGTCAAAAATACTGGAAAAAAATATTAATAATAGACTGATAAAGTATTTAGAGGACAAATCAATATTATCTAAGACACAGTTTGGATTTCGACCTAAACTATCGACAGCCGATGCCGTACACCACCTGACTGACTTTTTGGTACAAGAACTTGACAAGGGTAACCACACAATAGGAATCTTTCTGGATCTTTCTAAGGCTTTTGACACTGTGTGCGTGCCAATTTTGTTGCGTAAGCTCGAGAACATTGGTATAAGAGGTAAACAGTTAGAATTAATTAAAAGTTACTTAGAAGACCGCACGCAATGCCTAAGAATCGGTAATATAGTTAGCACTGATTAAATAAACGCGTCTTACGGAGTTCCCCAGGGAAGCATTTTAGCTTCTACGCTATTTCTTATTTACATAAACGACCTTTGTAATCTACATATAAATCACGGTACTATTATATCATACGCTGACGACACTGCTCTACTTTTTTGCGCTGAATCAGAAAAAGATGTTTTCGAGCATGCGCAACACGGATTTAAGGTAAAGGCTCCTAATACCGAGGTAGTCAAAATCGGCTCCTAGTTCCGAGGTATTTTTGTTTTCGCTCTTATCTGTTGAATATTATTATGTAACTACTTAAAAACAGGATTCACTCATTCCATGTTTCAAACTTGCTCACGTGAAGTTCGTAAGTATAACCCCGGAGCAACTAGCTAAAATCAATCAGTCTCTGCCACGGTGTCGACGCGAGTAGTTTTTTCATACAAACACGGATCCTGTTGGGTAAGTGTGCTCATTTTTTTAACGTAAGCTTTGTTGTGATTTTAACATAAGGTACTGAAGGTAAGCAATTTGCCAGTATTTTGTGTTATTTTACTTGCCATAATTATCAAGATAATTTATGTTTCAAATTGATTTAGTATCTAAAAATATAAAACAAAATACCACGGAGTTAGGGTACGTTTTTTAAGCGTAGTTCCTAATTCGGAAGTACCATCGGTAATAGGAGAAACACTACATCATATTCACTTGCTTATTACTTTTAATACAATATTCTTTTTAATGAGGCGTTTGTTCATTTACAATTATTAATATTCTTTCGAAGTAAAAACCTAATTCCGTGGTATGTTTTATTGAATAGAAATCTTATTAAATGTTGTCAAACATGATCCAGAAAACAACATTTTCTTTGAAAGGCCTAAATAAGAAGTAGCTCTTTAGTCTAATAAAATGTATTTATTTTGTACAGATTTTGATTGATATTAACACTTTTCAAACACAGAAATGTTGGTACCAGTAAGAATTGAATAACTTATTTATTCGGCCGAATTTTTATGGGTCGGAATTAGGATTACAAATTACAGGAATTTCTCCTATTTCCGAGGTAGGATTTTTGTATACCTCTGTGTTAGGCTCTATGAGCTCCTAATACCAAGGGTATGCCTCCGTATGAGGATCTCCATAGAGCCTTATACCGAGGTATGGCAACCACAAATAGTATTTAAGGGTTCCTTAGACCAAAACTTTCGCGTCATATCGGAATCCTTTATACACGCGCCGGCCGCCCCGCTACAATTTAGCGTTTGCGCTTAGCCGCATTTTGGATTTTCTTGATACCTACCTACTAAGATATATTCAAATTTTATATAAACGAATATGTGTGTTATTAATAATTTAGAATAAGTAAACCATCTACTTGAAATTTAATCAAACTTTATTAAACATTTATTATTTTATTTAATAACTCCTTTGTGTCTAGAGTAAGAGCATATTTTTAAATTCAAATTCAAATTCAAATCTTTATTCGCTAATATGGGTTGAAAACATAGATGACAAATACAATTAATAGTGCCAACATATTAACCTTATGGTATGCGAATTATTAAATAAAATTTTATTCATTCATTATTATATTTTAAAATAAATTATATAAAACAAGTCATAATAGTGGTCAATTTTTTACACGATTTATCTATAACAGAAATAATATACTTTTAGTCAATTACAGTAATAACAATGTCAAATTATTTATGTATAAAATACTAGGTAAATACGAATTGACTTACAGTTAACATAATATTAATAATTATTTGGTCAATTATGTAGTTACAATCTATCGGCAAGATACTCAGAAACACTGTAATAAGCCTTCTCAATTAGTATAACTTTTAATTTATGTTTAAATAACTCCAAAGATGTGATGTCAAGAATCCGTTGTGGTAAATGATTATAAATACGAGGTGCCATGCAAAGGATACTATTATTGAATAAAAAGGTCTTATTACTAGGGCAGGCTATCTTATTTTTATGTATTTTGCTCTTATACGGTTGGAATATATGTGTGTTAGATCTCACGAATTTCAATACTTTATAGATGTTAGTAATTTAAGTTCTTTAAAGTAACTTTTGCAGCTATCAGTTAGTTTTAATTTACATATCGACCTAATACATCGCTTTTGAGCCTTAAACACAGTATCGTTATGAACTGAGTGTCCCCAAAACATAATTCCGTATCTTATTATAGACCCTACATATCCGTGATACGCAGCTAATACAGCAGGACGGTCTACTATTTTAGTTAGCATGTACAGAGCATATGATTGCTGATTAATCTTTGCACATAGATCTTCAACGTGTGCCTTCCAATTTAAATTGCAGTCAATATTCAAACCTAAAAACTTCGTTACGTCAACTTGATTTATTTTGTTTTCAAGATAATTAATGTCTACTTCTTTTATTTTCACTACTCTATTTCTAAATATCATAATATTAGTCTTGTCAAAATTTAATTTTAAATTGTTTGCTGTTGTCCATTCTACTATGTCCTCGATAGTTTTATTTATGTCATATTCTAGTTTTGTTTTATTAGTATTTTGGAATACTACCGTACAGTCGTCGGCAAATAAAAACGTCGGATGTTTTATAGATTTGGGCAAATCATTTATGTAAATATTGAACAATAACGGCCCCAGCACACTTCCCTGTGGTATACCTAAGTTAGTTCGTCGCAGTTTTGATGAGTAGTGTATTTCTTTAGCCGTTTTAGGACATATGCGTGATAGTTGGGTACACTGTTCTCTGTTCTCAAGGTAGGATTTTATCAAAGCAAGTACGTTGCCACGAATACCGTAGCGTTGTAATTTTTCCAATAAAATAGTATGATTAACCCGATCAAAGGCTTTACTTAAGTCCATATATAGCGCGCATACTGGTACATTGATATCTATACTAGTTATAACTTTTTGTATGAAGCCATGAATTGCTGAATTTATTGTTTTATTTTTTCGGAATCCAGCTTGTTCTTCGGCTAAGAGATTATGGCCTTCGAGGAAAGAGTATAAGCGATTGTGTATAGCTTTCTCAAATATGTCATAGAAAGGTTATCGCCTTTTTTAAAAATAGGTTTAATGATAGTGACTTTTAATTTATCTGGATAAACGCCACTAAATAGGGTTAAATTTATTATATACGACAGCACATCGCAGATATTCGATGATACTCGTTTTAGAATTTTTGTTGTTATATGATCGTATCCGTTGCTATTTGTGTCTTTCATATTCAATATTATTTTGCAAATTTCCCTCGGACCAGTTGGATGCATAAATATAGACTTACAGTTGTACGGTATATAATCACTTAATTTGTAGTTATTATTTGTTGCAATTGTATCTAAACTGTCAATAAAGAAATTATTAAAAGAGTTTGCTATCAATAGTGGATCTCTAACGATCTTATGATCAATGTTAATTTGCTGAATTTCTGTTTTTGGGATATTCATGGTTGTATTCTTTATAATTTTCCACGTTGCCTTGCATTTATTATATGCCCTGTGTATGTCGTAGTTATTTTGAATTTTTCTAGTTGAATTAATTATATGTTTTAGTCTAAGAGATAATTCCTTAAACTTAGATTTATTTGCCTGAGTTCGGTGTAGACGATAATTCCATAATAAAATCCGTTTGCGCGCACAGCATTTTCTAATGCCTTTACTTATCCATCGTGGTCGTGATTGTGCATTAATTCTAATTAAATGATTCGGGAAACATAAATAGTAAAATAAAGTAAATAATTCAAAAAACATGTCAAAAGCTTCATTAGCGTCATTACATAAAAATACATCTGAAAATGTCAAAGATTGTATACACCTAACGAATTTACTGATATTCTCTTGACTATAGTCACGTCTTTCAATGTGCCAGTACTTTAACGTGCAACTCCGTTTTACCGGGCATGTTAGAAGTTGGGCCGTATGATCTGACAAAGCCAATTCAATGATCTTAGTTTTACATCCACGAATATTTGTCATAAAATTATCAATGCACGTGCCACTGGCAATTCTGGTAGGTTGATAAATAGTCAATTTTAAATTAAAACTCGATATAGTGTCCACAAAGTGCGTCGTAAGTGAATTTTTATCTAATACATTTATATTAAAGTCTCCGCATATTATTACTTTCTTTTTCTTAAAACAGTGTTGTGCAAGCAGAGAATTAAAAGTGTTAAAGAATTGTTGAACATCATTCTTGTTTGCCCTGGGTGGGCGGTAGATGCATATAATAATAAGATTATGTTGTAAAAGCTCAATGCCCGAGCATTCAAGAATACCCTCGATACAGTACTTATGCAACCCATCGAGTTGTTTAAAACTGTGTGTATTTCTCACTAAAATACATGAACCTCCTCTTCTGTTTTGCCGTGAGTAAAATGAGGCAATAGTGAAGTTAGGAATTCTTAGTGAAAATATATCTTTACTTATCATATTATGCTCAGTGAGACATAAAATATCTATTGAATAGTTGTAGTTGTCCTGAATAGACTCTAAAGATATCGATAATAGATTTGATTTTGCAATAAGGCCATTTATATTCTGGTGTAGGATGTTAACTTTATTATATACGAAAAAAGTTATTATTTGTTTTTAGAGAACAAGGTATTTTTTCTGTTTCTGTATATGGCAAGGAATTTTTTGATTGATTACATGTTTTTTTGTTTATTAATTCTGCAAGTTGTTCGAAAATGATTTGAAGTCCATAATTGTTAAGTACTCCACGGTATGTCGAAAACATTGTGTAGTCATATGCTAAGTTAAGATTTGAGTCAAACATTATTGCGTAGTCGTGAGTATCATTGTCTAGATATAGCGAATTGTTAAATATTTCAATTCTCCAATTATACACAGCAGAAAAATTATTACATCTAAATGTGGGTAGACACAATATGATGTTAGTGTGTTTTAGAGGGAGTAGTTTTTTTCGTATTGCAATAACTAATCTAAAGTAATTGTTTGTCTTCTTAAAATCTTCTTCTCCAATAAATATTACGCAATAGTCTTCTTTCGTGTAGCCAGCAAGTTTATTCTCTATATTTTCTAAGAGGGTTTCTATTCCACAGCCAGGTGTCAAGTAATGGCATATTTGTTTGTTTTGAAACGTCTCCTCAGAAGCTGATAGTATATTATTTGTCTTGTTGCTGCTTATTATGCAAAGTTTACGTTTTGTTGAAGGTATCTTTTTCGTTGTTGTGGCCGGTAGTGGTGACTGTAGAAAGCTGTTATCATTTATTTGTGATGTTCTATGATCATTGTTTATTTTTGGTGTGTCATTTGGTAGGCGTTTTTGTTTTTGTAGTAGTTTTTGACCTTTGGGTTTGGGTGTCACCTGTTTCAAGTTTTTATTTGGTGTGGTTAACATTTTTGTTGCTTTCATTACCATATTGTGTTTCACGGTCATATTTTCGATGGTTTTCTTTAATTCCATATTTTCTAGGGATAAGTTATTAATTTCGTCGTGTGCTGCATTTAAATCTAAGTTCAATTTTTCGATGCGTAGTTTCAACTCTCGTATTTCTTCACTTTCGTCGTCAGTCATATTTTGTAAGCTGTTGGTGGTGCCATCTTGTGTCAAATCATTATAACTGCGGTCGTCAGTTGATGTTTCCGATACTGACCGAGTATTACTGCGCTTTTTGTTACGGAGTGTGATATTCTCGAAAAAGTTCATATTGACTTATTAAATTTTTTTTTTTTTTAATTTGTGTATTAATTTATTTTACAACTTTATATATATCAGATTGAAACGTAACTAAGTCTTAAAATACTATACAAAGAAATATATACAGAACATACAAAAAAATATATACAGAAAAAAAAAGAAAAAAAAAAGAAAATTTAGAGCGCGTCATGAAATTCATCCACATCGCCGTCAACTGGCAGCGTGCCTAAAACGCTGGCAGCGTTGCCACGTTGTATGGCGATACTTACCTTCTGGGCCAAATACAACCCAGCCTTCTGGTCACGCGAGGCGTCGACAAGCCTCTTTGCGAGGTCTCTAAAAAGAGATCTCGCACTTGGACCCCATGGCCCCAACGTTTCGACCCCAAACGGCTCAAATACGTAATCCCCTACTAGGTTTACGTATTTGCGCCGTTTGAGGGTCTCCGCTGTAGCAGCAGCAGCGCCCGCACAACCGGCTGTGCTAGGAAGATGTGATGGCGCGAGGGTATCGACACACGTTGCGTCCCATACCAAAGGCCTACCCAACTTCCATGGCAGTAAAGACATACCGTCTGGTCTTTTGCCGTCGTTGCGTACCAGGCCCTGAGGTTCAAGGTGGGCTGGAACGCCAGCGGAGACAAGAGCCCGACGGAGAATGTCATTAAGGTTGCCGTGTCGTGAAATACGACCTGCGCTCCTGCTGCATGATAGGCCATGGTGACCAAGGCTGTCGACAGCCTCTCCACAGTGACAGCGATGTGGAGTAACACATGGCGCGCCTAAACGGAGGCAAGACGCGATGCGGAAGGTCGTATCGTCCAGCATGGTACCAATGTTGGACGATGGCAGTGCTTGAAGCCAGAGGCCCGACTCCCACTCTCCCACAGCCAGTAGGCGAGCACGCTCCGCAGCATTAGACGATGTGCTAAGAAGGTTTTCTCGTATTCTGCTGCAAAGCGGTCCATCCCACTGCCTCTGAGAGGATAGGTTCCGGGGTAACTCAGTGCTTGGACAAGCTCTTCTCCAAGCATTCGTGGCATCGGTCTTACACGGCACCTCAGAATTGACCAGTGTTGGTGCTAAGATTTTCCTGGTCAATTCTGCAGTGCTGTGGACCGAGGACAGGAATGCTGGTAGGCTAACATCAGAAAGTTTTCGAATTCCGAGGCCGCCAAAACGTACAGGTAAGGACGCCTGTAGCCACAATCGGTCATTCAGTGCTATATTCAAAATTTTACTAAGAGTAGTTTGTATAATTTTGTCCATTTCAATGAGTAGGCTCGAATTTTTCCAAAAAGGCGAAGCTCGAATAGCGTGAGTAAATTTAGGCACGAAAAGACAATACCGAATTATAGTGAAAGCCGAATGAATGTTAATTTTGAGGAGCCTGTCCGAAATTTCACTAAAATTTTGAATTTTTTCATGAATAAATGTATCGAAACCTTCGTCTAAAATCGGGGACCCAAGGAGGCGAAGAGAACTTTTTTCAATGTGGGTTATATTGGGAGTCAGAAATTGAAATTTGGAAAGTATAGAGGATTTATTTAAATTGTCGTTTATGAAAATTTCACATTTAGTTGGATTTAGGTCTAAGCCTATGGATGAAAATTTAGATTTTAAGAAAGCCAGATCTTGATAAACAGTCTGTACGTCGCCTGCCAGGGTCCCGTCATCCAGGTACCAGATATTGAATTTTGAATTTAACTGGCTGATGATTGGGTGAATTGCTAGGCTAAAAATGAGTGGTCCAAGAGGGTCACCTTGTTGACAGCCAACGGCGGATTCCAGAAGATTTTCCTTGAAGATCAATTTTGAAGGGTTTCTGTAACACTGCCAAAGAAAGTTGTAAATTTTGGGTGTTTCAATTTTAACTTGTGTCAACAAGGTGTCCCGGTTCACTGAGTTAAAGGCGTTCTTTAAATCAACCTTCAAGATAACCTCGCCCCCATTACAGCCAAGGTACGTTGACAGGGCATGTATGGCAGCCTCGCAACCCCCCTTGGATCCAAATCCGAGCTGCAGGGGTTGGAATTTATTAGCTAAGTTTGAATAATAATAGCGACAGCATATCTTGGCTGCCATACGCCTGTACGTACACCCCACGGCAATGGGACGAATGCTACCGTCCCTCTTTCGCAAGGCACAAAGATTGGCGCCGTACAAAATAGGGACGATGTCATCGTTTACATTGCCGGAGAGCATAAGGTTGATTAGGGCCGTTAGCTCCCTCAAAAGCGCGTCCCCAGCAGCCCCGGCGCTCGCACACACGAGATCCTTAAGGTGCTGTGGTGTTAAGCCGTCGAGACCACCGGCAGACCCACTTTGGAAAGAGCAAACGGCAGCAACCACGTCCTTGGCTGTAACGTTGAGACAATCTGAGTTAGTGTCAGGTGGGTCAGGAAAGGAGAGGTTATCCCCTGGCGCTGGATGCTTGCTTTGCAGACTCGCGAGTGTGTCGGCAGAGCAAGGCGCCACCACATCGCTACTAAACAAGAGCCTGGAGGCTCCCCTGATATCACCTTCCCTTAGTTTTGATTCTACATAATGGTAAATGGGGCTATTACGGTATGGTTTAGGAGGATGGGGGTTTAAATGGGATGCCGAATTATTACAGTTTTCTTTAATTTTTGATGTAAGTGTTTTTTTTGTTATACGGTCTGTCTGTGCATGCAAAATTCTATAAGGAAAGGTGATTAACTGTTCCCAAGCTGTTATAGAATTTTCCCGGGTGACAAGACCTATGCACTGTGCTAGATTTTGGGCCACTGAAGGTCTTGCACCACGGGGAATTCGCTTTAAAACCGGAATTGAATTTTTTAATTGACTTAAATATTGCCAAAAGGGAATTTTGGGGGAGACTATTGTGTTGTTGTGTGTATGTGTGGATGTTTTGGGGCCAGAAAGTACATTCTGGTTTTTATGGATTTTACCAAAATGTACTTTTAGGCCCCGCTCACCTTTAAAGTAACGCGCCTGGGAACAATTGGGGCAGCGCACCAGAGTAGACGAAGTGCAAGGTTGATCCGCACCTATTTCATCATCACCCTTGCCTCCGTTATAAGACATTAAACTGAAAAATCACTCACTAAAAATAAATACTATCTAAATAACAACAATAATATCAAAACAACAACACAAACGCTTGACTTTGTCACTGTCGATTGGTAAGTTTTTATTGTCCGTGGTGGCGGCTTTCGGCCGCCGGCCAGTACGCTGACGGAGGCCGGCATAGCGTCACATCGGCCCTGTTAGCGGAGCGGAGGCTACACGCCGCTGCTCACGCCAGCCAGCAAGAAAATTTTCCTTATTTCTTGTTTTATATGATCAGTAACATTTATCTTGTACGTAAAGAAGTTGTCACACCGATGACACTTTTTCTTTTCATCAATAATGGTGAAAATTATATACAATTTTCCAAGTAAATTACTAGTAGCGTAGTTCCAAGTAATTAGTACTTATTAAATTATTTATTGTATTCCAAAAAGTGCCTCCGTTCACTAGGATTTGAACTCGAGACGATCTTATTAACGGCCACTCAATGTACGTATCCTGCCACAGAGTCAAGTTACAATGATTTCTAATTTATTGGTCTTATGATGCACAAGTCGTAAATAACTAAAGATGACTAATGTCTTTGGAATTTTTCGATAATTTTTGCACTGTCATTTTGTAACTTTGTTATTATTTTATGATCACTTATTTTTGATATTCAAATGTTTTACTATATTAATTTAAGTCACTGTATAATGTTTTTTGTCACTGTCTAACGATAAAACTAGTCGTTAACACTTATTTGTCACTTCACTAAGTAATTAAGTTTTTAGTTTTATTTTTGTTGTAACTTTTTTGTTTATCACTTTATGTTGAAGATAACATTTACACTGCTGCTTTATAGTTACACAGACGTTTTATGCACAAAATTGTGTAAGTTTAATTAGTAAAATATTTTTAAATACAAATTTATACGGAGCGCAATGTTTACATGACAGCTACCGCCATCTGGGGCCACATTAAGAAATAGCACTACTATTTTACTATTATTATTATTATTTAAGATTATAGAACCAGTAAATAACACTGTTTTCTTAGGTATAACAGTAGATAATAAATTGCAATGGGGAGCACACATATTGGCTCTTACTGGGAAACTTAGCTCGGCTGCATACGCTATTAGAAAAATAAGACAGTTAACCGACGTCGATACGGCTCGTCTAGTTTATTTTAGTTACTTTCATAGTATTATGTCTTATGGTATTCTTCTATGGGGAAAAGCTGCAGATATTGACAGTGTATTTATTTTGCAAAAAAGGGCAGTCCGTGCTATTTATCAGTTAGGGCCGAGGGTGTCACTTAGGGATCGATTTAAAGAAATTGAAATCCTGACTGTACCTTCCCAATATATATTTGCCAATTTAATGTACATTAAACAAAATATTGAGTCGTATAGTAAAAATAGTGATGTCCATAATATAAACACTAGAAATAAACATAAATTGTGCGTGCCTCATCTTCGATTACATAAAGTTCATAATACATTCATGGGGCTAGGTGTACGTATGTATAATAAATTACCAACTCATTTTTGTCAGTTACCTTTAAATTCCTTTAAAACTGAAGTTAAAACTTGTTTGTTAAAAAAAGCATATTACTCAATAGATGATTATTTCAAGGACAAGAATGCTTGGTAGACAAGTTCAATACTTACTGTTCCAGTTGTTGTGTACAGCTTTATATTTAATTGTTTTTATATACATACTGTTTGACATATGTTTGAATTTTGATTAACTTTATTTTTGACATAAGATTCTCTGTTTGACATGTATATTTGTTTGCGTCATTATTTTATTTGACATTTAATTTTTATATACACTTTGACATTTTTTTAATACAATTATGCGTTTATTTGTTGACGTTCTGCTCTTTTAGATATGTTATAGTGCGTTAATAATGTCGGATAGATTTATTTTAGTCTAATGTAAGTTCAAATGGCTTGTCTTGGAAAGTAGGTTCGTCATGCTCACTGTACTGTCACTGCAGGCGGTAGCGTCGGTGGTCGGGTCACCCACTTCCCTCTAATATGGTTGAGGAGGGTGATGGCTGATCATTGCGTTATACTCGTGAACGGGTGCTGCCTGTGGTGACTGGTCGATCTGCTGGACAGGATACAGCTTTTGACTTGCTGATTTATGAGTTTATTTGCAATTTGTTCCAATTGTTTCGGTACCTACCTAATTAATGCATTGTAACGTGATTTGACTGAGCAGTGATTACATAACAACATGATATTTAACATGTGTGCGGTTACACCCTACTTGTCATTTTGTTTTGGAGGCTAAGTGTTAGTCATTATTCTCAATTTTCAAGTCTTAAGTAGGTACGTAACTAAATAAATGGCAATAGGTTGTGTGATAGCTATCATGTTAACTGAAATGTGATATTATTAATTTTTTGATTATAATGTATAACTTCTTATTTAAATACGCAGACAGTACTGTGTTGCTAGGGAGTTTGTTGCGCTGCTTCTTCTTCCTAGCGAAAACACATAGGAAGCAGTGAAGGGTTGGGCTTTTTGGGGGACTGTCTATTGTAAAATTTAACGTTCAGAAAGAGCTGTTTACCAGCCAATTTTGAATAAAAGATTTTGATTTTGATTTTGATTTTGATAACTTATAAAATTGCTGTACGGAACCAATTAACTCCTTTTTATTCTACCTCGGAATTAGGAACCGACTACCGCGGTATTAGGTTTCAGGCCTGAAAATACCTCGGAATTAGGGAAAATCGACTTTGCTATAAAACTTTTTTTTTCATGAATAAATCTTTTGAAAAGTCACATAATAATAGAAGTTATACAAAATTTAATGTCCATTTTAGCTGAAATAATATTTTTACATAGGCTAAAACATTTACAAATGCTTATTTTTCCTGCTTGCTTCCAAATGTCACGAAATACCTCGGTATAAGGAGCCTTAACCTTAATTATTTTAATAAATGGCTTCAGCACAATTTACTAACACTAAATGCAAAGAAAACCAACTATGTTAAGTTTACCATACGCAAATTACCAGCACAACAAACTAACACACCATTGTACACCCATCACTGTGGTGCCTTTCCTGGAATTCCCTGTGCGTGTCCGTGTATCAATGGCACAAATAAAATAAAATATCTGGGTATCATAATAGACCAAAAACTTTAATTCAAAGAGCATATCAAGTGTTTGAACGGTAGAATACGTAAGTTAATATATGTCTTCAAGAAAATGCGACATATTGCAGACCCAACATTAATAAGGCAAGTGTACTTTGCTCTATGCCAGTCAATATTAACATATTGTATTACGACATGGGGGGGCGTAGAGAAAACTTTGTTATTGTCTGTTGAAAGAGCTTAGCGAGCAATCCTTAAAGTATCAACTTCCAAACCATTTCTATATCCAACTAACTCCCTATATTATTAAGCTTGTAAAGTACTAACAGTTCGACAACTATTTATTAACTATCTACTAATAAAAATTACGACACAGTGTATACAAGTACTATAAGCATTGCGTAACAAAAACGCAACTAATAAAAAATATTTTGACAGATTGCGTGTATACATGCGTTATAAGAGATCAAAATATCTATTTAGACTTACACAAGCTCTACACACGCTTGCACCCTTGTATTTTTTTTTATTAGTAAGACAGTAACTGTCTTACTAATAAAAAAATATTACTCACACGTTTAACGTATGAATACTTACACAGCGAATAACGTCTGTATAGAAGTTATACAGGGTTTACACAACATCGCTACTAATAAACGCAAAGACAAGCTTGTGTAACTACTCACGCTGTGTACACACAGTTACACATTAACCTAAACAAGCCCAATATTAGGCAAACTCCCTTAGTGTGACCAACCTGTTGTTGAGTAGTTCAGCTAATATTGGTTTTGTATAGGTTGATGTGTAGCTGTGTGTATGTCAAATATGCTGACAACCTTTTATGAAGTACGTTCAAAAACTTCTAATCGTAACTTGGTTTTAATAATTTAATTGTATTTTATAGTTTATATATAATTTTAGTAGCTTAATTATATATTAAATGGAGTTTCTTCTTAAAAATATCCCTTATCTATTAATCTAATGTACAAAAACTAAAGACTAATGGTTGTTATTATCTGAAGGATAAATATGTTTTGATTTGTACTCATAGCTTCCGAACGCCTCCACCGACAATAACATTCATTTCATAGATCAAAGAAATATAACCTTCCTAGTCCAACCTCTCTGTCATAGATTGCGCGCATAACTTAAGTAAAGTGACAACCTCAGCAACCTCAGCGTCCTCAGCTGGCCAAATAGCCGCCATTTTGCTCTTACGCACTCCTTATATAAGGGTGCAAGCGTGTGTAGAGCTTGTGTAAGTCTGAATAGATATTTTGATCTCTTATAACGCATGTATACAAACAATCTGTCAAAATATTTTTTATTAGTTGCGTTTTTGTTACGCAATGCTTATAGTACTTGTATACACTGTGTCATAATTTTTATTAGTAAGACAGTAAGAGTATAATATTAAAGCAACACACAGCCCTTCCCTACAACATTATATCTACCAACAAAAGGCGACATGATATAATTTTTCCGACTAAAGTACAAACAAGACATGCATTCCCATCCAAATGTTATATATTCCTGGGACCCCTACTTTACAAAAGACTAAACGCATTAGCTAACCTAATTCCTTGCACCTACTTCAAATGTACCTAACAAAATTGTCAACAATATCCTTCTGAATATCTCCTACTAGAAAAATTATTGTGTTAAAATAATTATCACAAACAAAATATATGTTTATTTAAATTTATTCGTTTAAATTAATGATAAGATATTGCAGATATATTAATAGCCGTACCGGGCACATTACCAGACTCCGAGCCGCTACTGAGAATTTCCTTACGGAAAAACCCAATAACACTTTGCCCGACCCGGGAATCGAACCCGATACCTCCCAAGCCCACGCGCACATTAATGCCGCGAGACCAACGAGGCAGTCTACTAAAACGTAACATACTAAAAATACTGTAGTAAGTGATTATATATTTTATTGTATCTAACTAGCCCTGATCGCCTGAAACACAGGTTTATCCTAATTCAGGCATATAATCTTATATAAGGAACCTAAAACTAAGCTTTTGTACTTGAAATAAGTAAACTGTACTATTTTAAGGTTATAAGGGTCAAAACGGTATCGCACATAAGAGGTACAACGGGCATTATTTTCTTTTTTATAAATAAATATGGTACGAATCGATGTGATACTACTCCTATATAAGTTTTATATTTTTCTTTTAAATTGTGATGTTTAGAAAAGTATGAAATAGATAGAATTCTATAGGTTTTTGTAATGCAAGAAATATCTGAGTCACAATATCGTACTAAAACGTTCTCATAATCTAGCTGTAGATACGTATATTAATTTACAAAGACTTGTATTAATATCTGTATAAATGACATCTATTTTGCCATTTTGAATACATTTCTGTAAGCTTAAGGTAGTAGAGCCTTGCTGATTTCAGCATGAATGGGCCGGCTCGACCGGGGAAGTACTACCCACTCACAGAAAATCGACGTAAAGTAACAGTAGCTAAACTGTTGCGTTTCGTTCGGTGAGTGAGAGTGCCGGAGGCCCTATCCTCTATTCCTTCTTCCCCATCCCACTCCTCATCCTATCCCTTTTCCCAACCCCAAGGAGCGGCAACGCTCTTGTGACTCCTGTGGTGTTGCTTATGTCCATGGGCGGCGGTAATTGCTTACCATCAGGCGATCTGTCTGCTCGTTTGCCGCCTAATACCATCAAAAAAACTGTCTAAATTACATGATAAATAATCTTCAATGAATAAAATAGAAATTACCTGGAAATAGTGTGCTGCTAAATTAATTAATGAAATAACATCGAAGTATGTTAGAATAATGTAACAATTTCTACCTATCGTAGTCATTAGTTGACTAAAGCGTTTGAAATAAATGAGTTAATACCATGCTTCAGAATGAAAAATAAACTGCCGTGGTAGAAAGTCTTGCCTATGATTTAGATAATTCCGTGGATCAGTGCCGACATCAATCGCGAAGACCTTGCTGGACTTGAGCGCCGGCAGTATGAGCAGGTCTCTCTTCAGAGAGGCGTCGTTGTGGCAGCTGGAGCAAACGTTCCACCCGCTGTGATGAAGCTCGTCGCCGACGCTGTCAGTGTACGTACGATGGATCACCTATTGAATGAAAAATGTCCTTAATGCCTCACTGAACATAAACTTGATTAATATAAAAACAACATCTATAAGCTTTTCCATGGCTCGTCTTGTTAAACAACGACTCAGAAACTCTTCTATATTGCAAAATAGCCATGGCGTGCAGACATATAAGAAAAACCACCTTTAGTGTGCGTTATAATAGAAATTATTGTTTAGATTTCATGTTTCTAGATTCAGTAGTTTAGGCTAAACGGTGATACTTTCCATCAGGACAAGTAATATATTTAATAGAAGAAGATAAATCAGATCAACACATTTATTTTACGGAAGGAAAATCTCAGGCAAAAAATATCCCCCGCTGGACGTAAGCCTGTCCGAAAGTTTGCCACACCCTCGGATTTTGAGCTAAATTTAGAGCATCTGTACACCACACACCACATTGTATTATAATTTGTAGTAAATTGTATCATAGGATTACTAATGGTGATTAGGAAAAATCGTAAAAATAAATCATATGGTTACCTAGATGACTAGTACGACACTTCTCATTCAATCTACATGCTCGTTCCGAGACGTACAAAATCTCTTCGGGTTAGCTTGGCTATAGCCTCGTGTAAACATACCCGATGAAACCACTACCGTATCTCAGATTTATCTGATTTGGAATGAACCCAGGCTCCTTTTGAAAAACCAACGTTCTGTTGCAACGTCCAAATCAATGTCTAACCAGAATTCACCAGAATACGTTCTTTCATACGTTTGATAACGTAGGTACATGAATACATGACTTGTAACGTGATTTTATATCGTCGTAGCGACTTCCTGGCTGTATTGAAGACTTTCTAGTCTAACTAGATTTAACAATGTATTAAGTTTTCTACAGAGTGACTGAACTTCACGACCCTAAGTGATCGCGTTAAACATGACGGCTAATTAATAGAAATACAAATCTCAAATGACAACAATAATTCACGTTAAGTATTTTCTTGTAACTGTATACTTGTCTTTTATATTTGACAAACAAAACTATTTTAACTAGTGTATCAAATTTCGTCGAATATCGATGTAATTATAGTATGAAAATTGTTGCTTAACTATTGCTTTGCGAACGAGGGAGTAAATGTAAATGTATTTTTGATACCGTTTGTTTTCTTTTTTAAAAGATCCTGTACATTTTTCTCCGACGATTTTTAATCAAACAATGATATGCAATGAAAGGTCATATTATACCCCTTTGTTTAAAACTTTTTTGGTTAATGTCTGCCACTGTTCGCAAAGTGGGTCAGATATGCCCAATGACGTTTAAGCAAGTTATTCGAAGATGCCCGAAAATGAAAACACATTGCGAATAAGTTAAAGACTCACAACAGCAAACAGGCTTATTTTCAAAGCACAGCCTCCCATACTAGAAACGACGTCCCTAAAAAGAACTTTAGAACATCTAAAACGAATCACATCCCATAATCCGGGTAACAAATCCCTACAGCTATATATTGCATTCCGCTTGTTAATTTAGTTCCCGACTGGTATTGCAATAGCAAAGTACACAATAATACTTCCTCCCTGGATCCTGAAATCCTGCAAGATTACCGGGACGTTATTGCCTTGGTGCGACATAGCCAGACTAAATAGTACTAAGGTTACTGCTAATATAAAAGTAGTGGGTAATTGTGTACTTTTATGTCCAGACTTTTTCTGGGAAATCCTTCATTTTTCTGAATAACCATGTTGAGACGCTTACGTAGACCTATCGATTTGCTTTCGGCTTCATTTTTGTTTTGAAGTGGATGGAAATATTTGCATTTTGGTTGTTTCGTAGGAAGGAATAGTTTTCGATGGATATTGGATTCAGATATTAAAACCTAATGCCGGGTACACACTTTCGAAATGTAACATGAAATCTGTGCCTCCTGTGAAAGGTGATACAAATGGACTTGTACCGTTTTTGAGTTTTTTATACAAATTACGAATTTTTAGGTACAACTCACGTTCTTCTATCTGCTATAGCTTCCAAGATAATTTTGTGAAAAGTGATACAACTAGCATTATTTTAGTTACTAGCATCCAAAAAAACGTGCATATTGCTATATGTCGAGTAATAACCCCATTATGTAATTGGTTCAAAAGCAATTTTTCGTGCTTTTTGGTATAAAAGGAATTAAATTAGTTTTCACATATTATTTTTCAGTATTTTTTTTGCGAATATTGATATAATTAGTGTTATATCACTTTAAACCAAATTGTCTGAAAGCAGACAAGGGTACAAGTCAACACGTACCTACCAATCCGAAACCAATTTGATGTATTTTTTTGTGATAAGTGATACATTTTGAGATGTATTATTTATCACAAAAAAATGTAAAGGAATACAAGTTGAATTGTATTTAAAACTCATACTATTTCTATAAAAAATATTTTAGTAATAACAAGTGCTAAGTGATACAAGTTCGAACATAAAAATGATGGCAGGCGTAAGCGGGGGTGTGTAGGGGTGAAATGACGCGGAATCGAGGGTGCGCGGGACCTGTTCCCTAGTGTCGCTGCGGCTATGACAAGGTGAGGTCACGTCAGAATTCACTATGGATCGACGCGTAAGTTGAAAGTTATATAATTTTACACGAAATTTCATATTATTTATTTTTTGTCTATGATTATTGAAATATATCACTTGGCACCAAATATTTTTATTTAGATGTACAGTCACACTCAAGGTAGTGTTTTTTTTTGCATTTGATTTATATATACTTTTTTGATTAGAGGTATTGTCTTAGCCTCTTAGAAATACCTATACCTAAATTGTATCCGTGCTGATAATTTTAGTAGGCCTTTTTACTATAGCACAATCTCCTTCTGCTCCGCAAGCATACAAAAAAGTAAACTATGATCTTATCAGACTACCTATCTATTAAACTACTAATTAAGTACTAAGGCAGCGATAGCCGAGTGGATATACCAACAGACTGCCATGCAGAGGGTATCAGGTTCGAATCCACGGCGTGCACCAATGACTTTTCGGAGTTATGTGCGTAATGAATTGTTAATTATCGCTGGTCCCGTGCCTCGGAGAGCACGTTAAGCCGTCGGTCCCGGTTGTCATGAAGATCTTTGACAGTCGTTACAGGGCGTCAGTACCTTCTAAAATAAACTGACACTAGTCTAAACCATGGAATACCGCTATCCCTTCGGGTTGCGGAGGTCAGACAGGCAGTCACTCTGTGGAAAAGCTAATATTCAGCCAAATCCGGTTAGACTAGTAAGCGGACCCCAGATTGAAACTGGGATAACGCTAAGAGAAAGAAGACTAAACTACTAACTACACTACTTGCTATTATGTAGGACTACCTATCTTAATTTATTATGTACTATTTATTACTGACTATAACTTTCATAAATAATTTTAAACTTAATTTTCGCATGATTTGTTTCAGGCACCATTTCCAAAATCACGAATTGAAAAATTATAGATTTAGCTACTTATACGGCAAACACAACGTCTCAAGATTATGTTAAGGTGGAGATTGAAAAACAGAAGTTAATAGCCATGAATATGACAGCGGATCCAATGTGACAGAACCAATTGAAGAATCGTATTCAGAAAAGCACATCCAATGTCCAGTCACTACTTTTGAAGTACAGCAGAGTCCAGTATCTGTCCAAACAAATGAGAATGCCTCCAAATACCTCCCAGAAGACTTAAATGTTTTAGAAGGTGATTTTGGATCATCTAGCAGTGATGATTACATATGCGGTACCAATGAATCGGTGTATTTTACATATATTACCATGGTGAGGCAGCGATAGCCGAGTGGAGAGACCGATAGGCTGCGACGCAGAGGGTCTCGGGTTCGAATCCACGGCACGCACCAATGACTTTTCGTCGAAGTCGAAGTTAAGTGCGTATTAAATTGTTAATTACCGCTTCCTTATCGATGAAGGAAAACATCGTGAGGAAATCTGCATTTCTGAGAGTTCCCCATAATATTCTCGAAAGACATGTGAAGTCTGCCAACCCGCTCTTGGCCAGCGTGGTGGACTACAGCCTTACTCTTCTCATAAATGAGAAGAGGCCCGTGCCCAGCAGTGGGACAGTATATAGGGCTGATGATGATGTGCTTTATTCATGAGAGTGCGCACGAGTTTTATAGAAGTCTGAGCTGCAAAAGTGACGCCAAAGACACTCCTCCAGACCTTGATAATGATTCTGATGATGAGTACTAACATATACTTACAACCGATTAAAGACTGCTATTTCTATAAGTTAGCTATAAACGTACGTTAACCAGTTTTGCATATCTTTTATAGTTCATTATTATTTAGTTCATAATTATTAGTGCCCTACCTTCGTAATTAAGTGACTTTTTTATTTCTCTACAATCTTATTTTATAGTACATACCCATAATATAAAAGTTATCCGTATAGGCTAAGAAAAGCTGTTACCTTGTTTTTCACAACAAGGTAAGAGCTTTTCTTAGCCAGTTTATAATTTTTGTAATTCCAGAATTTTGTTAGATTTTTATGATTCAATGTTAGTGACATCGTTTTTAGGGTTCCGTAGTCCACAAGGAACCCTTATAGTTTCGTCATGTCCGTCCGTCTGTCCGTCCGCAGCCTAGCTCAAAGACGCCTGGTGCTAGAAAGCAGATATTTGACATGAATATAGCCATACGATATTGCAACAAAACTGTAGAAAAAAATTTAGGAAAATATTTTTTTTAAGTGTATCTCCCCTACATATATATTGGGGTTGAATTTTTTTTTGGTTGAGTACCCCATTGTGTGGGGTATCATTGGATAGGTTTTAAAAAATATTATTAGTTTGCTCAAATCATTTTTCGATCAAGTGATTGGTTTGTCAAATATCAACCTATGAAGTGAAAAAAATTGTTAGACTCAAGTATCCCCCCCATCTGCCGGCTAGACTATTAATTTGGAAGAGGTGAAAAAAATCACAAATGTAGTACATATAACGAATTTAAAAGGAAAACTATCACGGCTAAGTAGACATCACTAGTTTACGAGTAATCGTCGGTTAACTTATAAATACCTATTTCTTTGAGTTTACATTGGAAGCGCTGGCTTAATCTTAAAGAAGCCTGTTTTTCAATAATGGCCATTATGGGCAAATACGGAACCCTACATTGCGCGTGGCCCGACTTGGCCGGTTTTTAACTAAAAAGAAAACACGTCTAATTGTGATACTATTAAACCGTGCCATTTCATAGTCTTTAAGTAACCTACTTAAATTTTCTTGCAAGTTTTGTGAAACTTTAAGTTCCTATAGATTGACAAGTTGAGCTTCATCATTACCTTAAAAAAATATGATAACTTACCTTTGATAAGAATTGTGATGAATATGTGAGTTATTTATTCATTTTGATGAAATTTAATAAACTTTGATTACTTTCTAAAACTTGTATTTATTTACACAAAAAAATGGAGTTTAGCGAGGGGTATAATTTGACTTGTATCTTTTAACACATTTTTTACAAAGCGATGATTTTTGAAAACTGATATAAGTTATGAATTTTTTAATAATAACCCATTAAAAAGTGTAAAAATATATTTTTCATGGTTTTATTTTCTACTTTAATTCGAGCATTATTGTGCTAGGAACATATACTGCTGAGTAATAGGATTTTGAAAGTTCATGTATATCAGTTTTCACCAAGACTGGAGACGAGTGCTCCGAGGGTGCACTATGACATAAGTAAACTTGTATCATTTAACACATATTTTTTTCTTGTATTTGACATATCAATAGGTACAACTCACAGATTTCTTACGATTTTCTCCGAATTTATAAAATTTATCAAAAAACTATAAATTTAGGTCTAAAGACCATGATTTTATCTATTAAAACAAGTGCTTGGATCAAGTTTAGCCTTCTTGGTTTATGAACTAGAATTTTTTAAACTTTATTTTCGCTCTCCTGTAAAATGATGATTTTCGACTTGTATTACCTATCACAGGAGGCACAGAAATGTAACACGCAATGAAAGAATTTGCCGTCCACACTGTCGCAACGTATCATGCAATGTAACAGAATTCCCATAGTGTGAGCATTACAACTCGTGCGCGCCGCGATCCGTCATTTGTCGGTTTTTTCGCCGAACACAAAGTGGCGCGCAGTGTGCACGGAGCGTCAGTGTGGACGGGTTGTGTACTGCGGAAAGCGCGCGAACCATGGAAGAAAACACCGCTAACCGACTAATTGGAGTAGATTTTCTAATGTCGTTGGAGTCATCCTTGTGAAATTTTGATATTGTCCGGTTAATCTCATGTCGGCCATAAATTGTGCACCAGCTCTTTGACTGTACAACTCTGTGCACCACCAACGTTGAGGTCTTCGGCCTCTTTTTATCACGTGATTGATGACAATCAATGAAGCACCAACAATCAATGTAGCCAACTGGTCATCACAATCCATTCTCTTTGCGTGTTCTCGACAGTCTGAGCTATGTTCGCCGCGCGCATGCTGGTAACAGATGCGAGCACGTCATGCTCGGTTCGTGCGCACCACGTGCGCGCCCTGCGTCCACACTTATGAAATGCTCCTTTCATGTTACATTGCATGTTACGTTTCACAAATATGTACGCGGCATAAGCGTTGGGTGGTAGTAAATAAAAAAAAACCGGTCAAGTGCGAGTCGGACTCGCGCACCGAGGGTTCCGTACAAACCTGTAGGTATATATAATTATTAAAAAAAAATTGATTTAACTAGATTTTCGAACTTTTTCTTATGTGCTATGAAACGTTGCTTTATGCCAAATTTCAAGATTCTAGACCTACTGGAATCCTCCCCGTGGGATCTCCACCTTGTCGTGGTGGAGGGCTCGGTAACCGTGGCTTGGACAACCGCGGTTAAGCTAAGAGAGATCCCAGGAGTGGACGGTCCGCGTGGGCCTGGAGGAACCTGCGCAGGACGTATCCAAAGGTGCGGGTGCGGGGGACAGTTCTGTCTGTCTCTCGCAGTCGTGCACGGTCGCGGGAGGAGAGGCGTGTCGGTGTTGTGTTGCCGCGCGCCCTATCTCCCGCGACCAAATGAGGGCGCACCATTTGCTGCGTCGCGGTGGGGCCGCAGAGGAAGAGGAGATGCGGTGTTGCGTTACCGTCCTCCCTATCCTCTGCGGCCGCTGCGTGATTTGGCGGCAGAGCCCACCACCTTCATCCGCCGCCAAGAGGGTTTTGGTCCGGGCCCGCCTGACGATCTGGTGGGCAATTCCCGACGGGGAGTAGTGAGGAATGCTTCGGTGATTCCCGACCCTCCGACACACGGGTACATGAGGAACACGGGTTGGTTTTTAGTCAGTAAGAGTCTGACAGTCCCCTTCGCCCTTCCCCCAGGGCCGAGGGACTCCATGAGGATTTTCCAACCCGATACCAAAAAAAAAGATCTACTGGAATAACCCTTTAGCTTTGATTTGAGCATTTGATATGAATTTCAATTTCCTACCTCTACGGAACCCGTAGAGGTAGATAGTAGTAGTATGAAGAAAGGGATAGTAACTTTAAAATTATTTCAAATACATACATACATAGACTCACGCCTGTTTCCCCGAAGGGGTAGGCAGAGGCATATTAAACGCCCACTTTGCGCCAGTGTTTTGATCCCACGTAATAGGTGGCGAGCCTATTGCCGTTTATCGGGATATTTTGTTTGCCAGAGCCTCGTCCGTTGATAGGCAGGTGCACCACTTGCAGGTGAGGTTGGCTTGGGACCCTAAGTTCTTGGTGGGAACCCTATGCACCTATATTATTTCAAATATTCTTAATATATGATATACTAGTAACTATAAATTTACGGTTTTTGCAATTTTTCTTTTATCTGTACTATAAGACGTTGCTTCATACCAAATTTCAAGATTCTGAGTCCACGGGAAGTACCCTGTAGCTTTTGATTTCCTTGCGAGTAGTTCCGAGTTTGAAAATTTGCGGCCAATATAAGAAAAGGTCATCAAAAGAAACAGCAATTTAAGATATTGATGTTTCTTTTGATGGCGTTGACAGAGAAGTTTCATTTTGTTACAGCTTAACGGTGTTTTAGACGTTTTTGATATGAATTTCAATTTAAGAACTTAACGCGTTTATAAGAAAAGGGGTAGTAACATTAAAATGTATAAGACATTTTTTTTATAAAAAAATGTCCCCTTTCGGACTGCTCCAACACAATTCTGTGGGACACAGAGTCGAGTATAGTTCATTAATTTTACGTTAGCAGTGGACGGGCCTAGTATCGTACGATTGTGTGGGAAGTGAACTTTCCAAATTTTGTCCGACGCGCAATCGGCGAGCAGGTTTCAACCTGTACAGTTCTTGACGTAATTGCGCTCCCGGACTTGGCGAAAGTAAGTACCTACTTTTGTTTTATTTTGTAAATGTAGTACTATACGAGTGATTGATTAGAAAAATAGTTAAACATAGGATGTTGTTGTGATAATAGTAACTATTGGCAAGCAAACGCTTTGGCCTAACGGCTCAACGAACTTTATTGACACAATTGTATCGACATGGGTCCTACATTACCGCATGCGTATTTTAAGTTTCTAATGATTTTTCATATTTTGCAGTTTCCGCAACATGTTTCCGGTTTTAAACGACGCTGCTATTGCAGAGATGCTCGATCACTCTGGGGACGAGGGTGATGGCAACGAGGAAATCTATTTGGACAAGTTCCTCTTCTTCTGATGAAGGTGAAGAAAGTGATGACGATAGCACACCTCTGAATATGCTAGCAGGATGGCAAAAGAAGCCCTTCAATGGCAAACCTCTTCCAGAAGATGCTGTTTGTGATCCAAGAGATATTAAAACTCCATACGAATATTTCGAGCGTTATTTTACTGTCGAGCTCATGGAATAGACGTCTTTGACCACAAATCAATATTATATGGCCAATACTGGTTTACAAATGAAACCTGTTTGTTCTATACAAGATATAAAGAAGTTTTTCGGAATACATGCTATTTTTGGGTTGGTATAAAATTTCCAAGACTGAAGATGATTTGGAGCGAAAAATACAGGTTTGACCCGATTGCGAATGCAATGTCTAAGGAACGGTTTTTACTTCGCAGGACAAACTTGCATTGTGTAGATGTTACAGCGATGAATCAGACTGAATAACAAGCCAAAAATAGATTATGGAGGGTGCAGCCTGTTATCGATGCCGTCCGAAACAGATGCCTGCAGTTGCTAAGAGATGCTGGTAACTATTCAATCGATGAACAAATGATACTTTTTGAAGGTCGGTGCGATTTGAAGGTAGTCGTAGAAAACAAACCTCGTCCAGCAGGATTAAAAAAAAATTGTGCTAACTACCTACAAGGGACAAGTCCATGACTTCGAAATTTATCAAGGCGAAATGAAGGGTCGAGTATGATACAATTGGGATCCTCACAATTGTACGTAGGAAATGAAGGGCCCAGTTTGATATAATTGTTGGTATGTGAATTTTCCAAGATGGCGGCGGAAAATCTGGCAAATAATACCACAATCGTTATCTGCGGCCCCGAATTACCGAAGGTTTAAGTTCAAAATTACAAATTTCTTAGTAGTTTCAGCGCCGGTCCGAAAGGGTTATAAATTTTATTGTAGTTACATCATATATCGTGGGTATAATGGAAGAACTAAATAACTCAGATTTTGGCCAAATTGACCTTTTACCATTTTCGTGCACCCCAAAATGTGCCACATCTTTTGGTCTAACAAACATTCTTATATCTTAACCCAGTCCAAAAATAAAGCAATTTTTGTGTTTCAATTGTAGAAATAGATATGTATAAATTAACATTAAATATTAGTAGAAAAAATTAATAACTCTATAAATAAATGAACAACTTTGACTTCTTATCACTTGAGTATGAAATAAATTAGCTAAATTGAGTTATTTAGTTCTTTCGCGCATGAAAATATTTTAATGAAACTATTCAAGTTGAAGGAAAACTAAACAACTTGAGTTATTTAATTCGGGCATAAATGAGCGTTCTTTCGTTTTTAAATAAGTATTTTTATTTACTTCTTCTTCGAGAAAATATAAATTTATAAGAGATTCAATCAAATAAATGTCAATAGGTGACATTATTTAATATTTCTATTTATAGTATACGCACGTAAGCAAAGTTATCGTACAATTCAGTAGTACAAATTAGCGCGAAATAATGTAAACCTATAGATCAACCATTCTCAAAGTGTGCTCCGCAGAGCGCCAGGGTTCCACGAAGCATCTCTAGAGGCTCCACGACAATATTGCTCCAATTAAAATAATATAACCTTAATATAACTAAATCACTAGGTAGCAGAATACAGCAAAATGATCGATTTAGATTCTAAACTCAGCATCAACCCCTTACAGTCCACTGCTGGACTAGGCCTCTCCTTTGAAAGGAGGAATTGGCCTACTATACCACGCTGGCCAAACGGGTTGGTATAGGGTTTGTTTTAAGTTTTCCTTCTCTTACAGTGCTGTTCTCTGCATAGTATGGTCTCTCTGTCGGCTCTTACGACACTCATGGGGTAATATGGGGTGGTGACATTGCGTATTCTTAATCCGTCACCACACTTAACTCACTGCAACTTAAAGTAGTAGATTGTGCTATACTAGTATGTTATGGTTTTACCGGCGATTTATTACAATCGGATAATTATAGTTTAAACAGATATACTATTATTAGACATATTATGTTACTAAGGTAGGCAGCGATAGCCTAGTGGAGATATCAACAGACTGCAGGGCTCGGGTTAGAACGGCTTGTCTCATGCCTCAGAGAGCAGCTCTTTAAGACTGAGTGGTGTGGTCACCCGTCCCTACTTTTTCTGACATCAAGATTTGATGTCTTCCAGCGACTGGTGCAGGCTAGGTTTCTTAAAGGCCTTAGTAACGTGGGCCAAATCCATACAGAGCATACTTTTTCATAGGTTATTTAGAAATCCGAAGTGTAAAACCGGCCGCTGTTGCTGGCTTTTATGGACTACGAAAATGCCTTCAACTCCATTGAAACTGGGCTGTCCTGCAATGCACTGCCTACACTACATGTCTCTCAGAGAGCTATGAAAAGGACAATGCTAGGGATTTCACTGATTAATAATTTCCGGCACGAGATTATCCGGCAGAAGACCAAAGTAACGGACATAGTTCACAGTTATAGCATATTGAATGGGGGAACTTATGGTATGTCGATTAAAAAGCAGGTTCTTAAATTAACGCCACGCCTCAGCAAGCGTATTGCTGGCCGCCAGAATGGGTCTTGTGGCATACCCTGGGGAGATCCACCTCTAGGAGTGATAGGCTGATGAAATGAATTAAATGAGAAGAAGTAGTTAATATAATTGTTTGACCATTATACGCCCCCTTCCTATTATGAAAGCCTAAAGGTGAGAAAATACCTGGCGCGATAGCGAGCAAGGCGTGACGTGGCAAATCAATACTCCGAAGAGGTAGACAGAAGTTGTAATTATTACAGCCACATTTGGCCATGTCATGCATTTTTAGGTCCTTCGTAAAAAGGGGGTTTATTGACGTTGCCGGACATGTTGCCAGACTTTGTACTACTACTGAGAATTCGGAAAAAATCTGTTACCTACACTCTTGCCTAACCCGGGAATCGGACCCAAGACCTCTCGATCAACAGACGCATAGCTTATTTACTGGGCTATGTAGGCAATCAGCGCCAAAATAAATATAAAGTATACGAAGATTTATGTCAGTAATATAGTCTTTTCTGCAAATGTGGACCTTTTTGTACAACTTCTACCTTCAATTTGTCTAGTAATAGAGCGTAGAATGCTGCTGTAATAGTTATCCCTTTCGATTTCTCTCTATGAACATCCCAAAAAACAGTCAGCATCACTTTCCCAGCCAAAAAAACGGCCTTTGTCCTTTGGAGTCGGTTCCTCCTTCGCAATTTATTGTATTGTATTTTTAAAAGACAACTCCCGCATTAGGACTTAATCCTGTGTCACGTGGACTTTAGAAACATACAACTAACGCGGACAATGAACACCCAGACTCGTAACAACAATTTATGGATCACACAAAGTGTTGTCTCGTGTGGGAATCGAACCCACAACACTCGGCGCAGTGTCAAGCGGCGAGGCGGCCGCTTAAACCACTACACCCAACCGTGCAGTCAATTTACTGTTTGGAATGTATGTATCATTGATTTGGGCGTATAATGATGTATCCAGGTTGCATCTACAGTCATTAATTATACCAAAACTTGGATCATAGGCCTAATCAACGCAAAAAGAAGCATTAATTTTTTTTCATTCGAATGCGGTTTTGGTATTAACGTGAGCAAACGCGGCACCCATCGCGCTGGGAGCTTGCTTATGCTTAAATCTTGATTGAATATGTAGCTAATACATTTGTTAGTCATTTTCATAGCCTCTGCTATATCTCTTACTCAATTCAGCGGTCGTCTAGCATTTGGTGAAATTTAGAGAGGTTATCGTCAGTGGTTGCAGTTTTTGGACGTCCCGGACCTTCACCTGTTCCCTAGCTCTTACGACCAAGTTTAAATTCAGCTGCCCAAAATATCATTGTGGTAACTGATGGAACAGAGAGGCAGTGATAGCCTTGTGGAGGTACCAATGGCAGTCCATGCAGAGGGCATCGGGTTCGAATCCACAGCACGCACCAATGACTGTTCAAAGTAAAGTGCGTATTAAATTGTTAGTTATCGCTTGCCCCGTGCCTCGGAGCACGTTAAACTGTCGGTCCTGGCTGTCATGATGATCTTTGACAGTCGTTACGGGGAGTCAGTACCCTCAAATAAACTGATACTGGTGTAAACTATGGAATATCGCTATCCCTTTGGGTTACGGCGGTCAAACGGCTGTCGCTCTGTGGAAAAGTTGATATTCTGACATATCTGGTTGACCAGTAGGCGAACCTCGGGCTCTAAGACGTGTAAGTCTTGGATGCAACTGGAATAACACTAGGGCGATGATGATGGAGCCGAGAGGCCCCATAAACAGAGTTTTAAATTTAAGTGGCGTCGGCGTATTGCCTTTTAAAAACAAAAATTTAATGACAGCTCGATACAAAATTTCCCATTTACACAAAAAAAACTCACATTGACTCAATCGTATGGCTGTCAAACAGCAATTTCTGGAACAAAATAGCTGAAATGTTGGTGGGTAACTGCCACAAGAAGTACAATTACATCTACAACACTTTTTTTGACATTTTTGACGAGTGCTGCTTCCTTCAGGTTTAGTTCGGCAACTTTTCAGACGACCCTAGTATGTTTTAATGCAAAGGAAAGTTATTTTTGTTTTAATTGATTTTAGAAGATTTATAATAAGTAATTTATTATTATATCATTGTAATATTTTGTTGCCGTACCTAATTCTGTTAATTTAATAGTGTAATTTTAGGTGTTTTTAATAAAAATGTTTATATACAATGTTTCTACTTCAAATCCAGGTCTTTTATTCCATGTGAGATTAATAATCAGTGATAAAATTTCACGAATAAACTGTCACTAAAAATGCCTAACTTTCTAGTTTAAATATTTCTTTAGGTTCAAAACTCAGTAAGTGTACTTAGTTTACCCAAATTCATGTATTAACATTCATTTAATGTGTGGGAAAACTGAATAACTACAATATAGAATTAGCTAACTACGGTATGTTTGCAATATCTTGTTGGGGAAAAATTGGATAACTTGGTGTTTTATTTTTATAATTTTTTTGGTTCATGATATAAGTTAGTTTAATCAAGCATAGAATCGACAGCAAACATGCTTAAAGCATATAAAATCGCCGACCATAAAATTGTTCTCCATTTCTTATAAATGTAAAAATAAGTGTCAAAAAAACAGTAAATCGCGATTATCTCGAAACTTGAAATTTTGAGTTATTCAGTTCTTCCATTATACCCACGATATGATGTTACAAAAAATTTACTGTTTTCGAAATTTTTTCTTGATCTGTGCTATAATATATTACTTCGTACCAAATTTCAAGAATCTGAGTTCACGGGAAGTACTCTGTAGGCTTTAATTCCCTTGCGAGTAGTTGCGAGTTTGAAAATATAGTAAAATTGCTATATCCTTTGATTGCGTTGAGATAGAAGTTTAATTTTGTTACAGCTTAAAGGTATTATAGACCCGAGTATTTGATTTGAATTTAAATTTAATAACTTAACGCATTCATGAGGAAAAGGGTAGTAACTTTTCAATGAATAAAATGCTTTTTTATATGATGTAACAAAAGATTTACTGTTTTTGTAATTTTTCCTTTATATGTGCTATAAGACATTGCTTCGTATCAAATTTAAAGGTTCTGAGTTCACGGGAAGTAACCTGCAGATTTTGATTCCCTTGCGAGTAGTTGCGAGTTTGAAAATATAGTAAAATTGCTGTATCTTTTGATTGCATTGAGGTAGGAGTTTGATTTTGTTACAGCTTAAAAGTATTATAGACTCAAGTATTTGTTATGAATTTCAATTTAATAACTTAACGCGTTCATGAGGAAAGGGGTAGTAACTTTTCAATTAATAAAACATTCTTTTTATGTGATGTTAGTTAGTAGTAGATGTTAGAAGTACCCTGTAGGTTTTGATTTTCTTGCGAGTTTCGTAAATTTGCAGCATAAACGGCTGTATCTTTTGATTGCGTCGGCTTAGAAGTTTGATTTTTTCACAGCTTCAAGGGACAGTAGATTTGACTATTTGATATTTCTATCTGATAATTTCAGTTTGATACCTTCAAGTGTTTCTGAGAAAAAGGGTCTTGACAGACGGACGGACAACAAAGTGATCCTATAAGGGTTCCGTTTTTTCATTTCGAGATACGGACCCCTAATCAACATATTATACGTTCTTAGGAATTATTATGAAATGAAATAAAATTATTTCATACTATTCTCAGTTCTTCGATTGATCTACTTCTTAACGAAAGAAAGAATCACAATTTCGTGTTATTGACATTTACTAGTTGGAGTCTAACTTTAATATTAAATTGAGGCTTTTATGCACTAACAATGTTTGTGTTATTGGATATTTCTAATCCCCCAAATCATGTAAAATCGGGCAATTTTGACCACCAATCATGTTAAATCGTTAGCCCTATCAATGTAAAATATATAATTATGTCAAACTCAGTTCAGCCATGACAGCAAAAAGGTCGCACAAAAAATAGGGAAACCATTAGGCAGTCGTCACCCTACTAAGCTCACCACTCCCAAGCCGGCTTCGGGCTCGAACCCACGTCACACACCAATAAATTTTTGCAGTTACGTGCGTATTCATTTGGTAATTGCCGCACGCCTCGTGCTTTCAAATATGTTAAGCTGTCGGTTCTAGCGTTCATGAAGAGCTTTGTCAATCGGTACCCTCCAATAATCAGTGTCTAAAATCTTTGTTGTAATCAAGACAATGTGTAAAATGATAATAATCTGATAAGTAATATTAGTCTTGATTGAAATTAATGACTCTTGTTGTTTTGCCGGAACCAACAAAAATGTCGAAAAATATTTGTTCTGTTTTGAACTAAACTTAATTTAACGGAAAGCAATGGCCTTTGGCTGAAGTGAAACGATAATACACAAGCTTATAGTACTCAAAATGTGCCGAACGAGTGACACAAGTACACTTACTGTCCAAACGAGACGAAATTTAGCTTTGGCGAAGGAAAATATAAAAAGTCTATTTGTTAAAATACAGTAGAGGGAACCACAAAGCTCAAAACAAATTTATTTTCATTGGACCCTTTGCCTATGGAAGTAAACCTGTGTGATGTTTGTATTAAATTTACTTTTTTGTGTCCATTGTGTAGGCATGCATGACTGATATTTTTTTATTGTTGTGGAACATTTTGTATTTGAAATTCAATAAAACTTTAGCAATTCAATAATTTTAAAATTATTGTTTCAATTTGGAATTCAAGATTTGCATCTAGCGATCCTGTCTATGTTGTATGGAACTTACAGTAATGCATGGTTCCGGCAACTGGGATTGTTCTTACGTTTATTGACAAGTGCATGATAAATATTATGGATACAACTATTATGAAGTAACTAATTGGTGTTATGAATAATAAAGCAAACAATTAAGAAGCTTATGATGCTTATATATTTAAGTCTTCTAGTTTATCCCTCCCCACTACAGATAACATTATTTAGAAGAGAATTCACGTTAGGAGTAAATCTGAGGTCAGCTATAGTATACAAGTTTATACTTTTGTTTTATTTTGCGAACTTTTTGCTATTGTCACATTGTGATGCATTTTAAAATGAGAATTTTATAAAAATATTTTGTTTTTATTTTTTTTAAATCTCTATGTAAAGCATGCAGATATATACCTATAATATAGTTTAATAGGATAATATTCAATTATAATGGTCGGTATTTTCTGCTCAAGCGCCATTGAGAGACCATTGATAGACCAATGCCGATTCAATAGAACATGAACTATTGGTACAATGACAACGAAGTGGTAGTTTAGAACTACTACCTTCATTGTTAAGCAAAGGCTATTCATACTACATTCATTAATTCATTTCCAAAAGATAAATAGTAGGCAAAGTTGTATCACAGTGACTTAGATACAACTTTATCCCATAGCTGTCATTTTATCCTGGATTTAACCATCGTCGGCTATTCTGTAAGTGACCACATTAACTTGTCACTCAACCTAGATACAAGCAGTAACTTGATATTATTATGTAAAACAAATAGTAGGTAGCTAGCTGAACGAGATAAAAGCACGTTTACATCCCATTTACTTTAGTTAAACACATTTGCATATGCTTTCGCCTTTCAACGTTCTCTCTACAGAGTTTTAGTATAACTGGAAAATGGATATAGTTACTGACTATGATGACTTGTTGTTTTAACGCTAACATAAGTATTATGAAGATTTTGTAATCAATTCCGTCGTTAAATTGTATAAACATAGTTTAAATGAAAACGCACAATGAAATATAGACAACTTAATTTATTGTGAGTATCAGGTCAATTACGAAAGGTAGGTTTATAGATCATAAAAAATGCGCTCCATGGGCTGCCGGGCGAGGGTCTCGGCTCGCCACCAATTCAACACTAAGATGATGATGAGTACACACGAGTAAAAAAGCTTGCAATGTTTATGACTATTTTCAAATGATTAAGATTTTTATATAGAATTCTTGTACACTCCAACTACTCTCTAGGTACAATTTGTTTAAAATTCCTAAAGATGCCAACGAATTTCTAATCTACCTTGTTCAATAGGGAATATGCATAATTTTTTTTTATGTTCTATATTCACTTATTAGATCAACATATATTCATACAAAATATAAATACTCTTCACAGTGATCAAATTATGCTATAAAATAAAGTTTTAAATATCGATAAAATCTGCCCTGCTAAAACGCCGCTATTTTTCCGCGGGCTTATGATGACGTCACAATGCACACTAGATCAGTCTCAAGTGTTTGATAACATTAGGTGTTACAGTAATTTTAAAGCTATTTTCAGTCATAATAACTATTCAGACGATAGATAAAACTAAAAAAACATTTTATGGGTATTGCCTTGTACCAAAATGCAAAAACAATATAAGAAGTACACCTGATAAAATATTTTTACCTATTCCAAAAGATGCGAAAAGACGAAAACAATGGTGTAAAGTAATGAGAAAATATGATGAAGTATCTTCAATATCGAGTTTGTACTGTTGTGAAGATCACTTTAATGTAAGTTGGTATCATATTATTATAATAATATCGACGACTCAGTTGATGTACCTAGCGGGAGCGTAGCAGACTGTCACGCTGAAGGTCGCGGGTTTGATTCCCGCTCAAGTCAAACATTTATGTTCGTGAACATGGATGTTTGTCTTGGTCTGTGTGTTCCCGTGTATTATTTTATGTATATATTTACAAAAACACTAATGCTAATTTAGCCGTGTGGTTGACGGCATAGAATACAAGTGTCACCACCCCCCTATTCTTCCCGTGGGTGTCGTAAGAGAAGGATAACACGATGCAAATACCATCTTTGCGTAGAGACGGAAAACTTGAAAATAGCTTTAAAATTACTGTAACACCTAATGTTATCAAACACTTGAGACTGACCGAGTGTGCATTGTGACGTCATCATAAGCCCGCGGCAAAATGGCGTCGTTTTAGCAGGCCAGATTTTATTGATATTTAAAACTTTATTTTTAAAGCATAATTTGAACACTGTGAAGAGTATTTATATTTCGTATGAATATAATTATGTTGATCTAATAAGTAAATATAAAATACAATATTTTAACTTTGCCATGCCTATATGTGCTGGAAGTCGCAATGTTTGTAAAGACACATCCCAACCGCTTTGAACGACTGACGGATGTTGTACCACGTAATAGACGCGACAATAGTAGGATGTGTCTCCATACTTCTAGGACAGCATTTATGCGCAAAAGTGTCTTCTGTATGGCACCGATCATATATAATAAAATACCTCAATTTTGGAGATTACTTAATACTATGTTATTTAAAAAAACTTTACGAAAATTCTTAGCAGATAAAGCATATTACAATATTACAGATTTTTTATCAGAAGTAAGTTTTAGTTGACATCCATCTTGGTATCTAACCTATTTTGTTGTATCTCATTCTTTTTTCATTCTGATACATAAAATGTAAATTAAAAGTAATTTACATTCTATAGACTCAATTTAAATGGCACTGTAAATTATTTACTGATTTAATTTCAAATTGTTTCCTTTTAAAATTGTGTAATTGGTTTGATGGCTGTATTATATTTCTTTTTTTTCTTTATGTTATTTTTGCATGCCAACTGGTAAGATATAGCTGAACTTGTATATATTTACTTTAAGTGTCACCAAAAATGTAACCCATATTTGCAAAATAAAATATCTTTGTCTTTACATAAAATATATAAAAAAAATGCAAATTCCCTATTGCAAGAAAGGTATCAAACCTGTGAATAAGTCGGAGACTAAGGGTCCACGTCAATGGTGGCCAAATAGTTTTGCTTGGTTTGGTCTGGCTGGACACAAATCACGTAAATTAACTTCTCCCTGGGGCCATTCTTGAAGGCGTCTAGGAGTGACGCGTAGCGTGGGCCTTTAAATGTGAACAAAATGTATATTTTTTATTTTTTTTCCTAATAGGCTGGTCAAAGTTGGTGGCATTAGGCAAGACCATGGTTCTGCCTAATGTTAAGCAATTATACGGCAGAAGATTGAACACGTTTGCCTAATCAACGGCGAGTTGCAATCTCCCAGATTATTAAATTAAAAATTAAATTAAATAACAAATAAAGAAAGTACTTAAAAACTATTACATTAATAAAAATAATATGAGAGATCTAAAGTAAACAATATCATGCCGCTATTAAAATCCAACGGCAGTACATAATGGAACCACAAAGTCGTTCGGACAGACTTCTTATGATGCTGTTTTGACAACTGCTAACTTTAGTAATAAACGACCCTATTCGGCCTTTCTGAATGGCGTAGAATGTGTTCAGTCTTGCCTCCAAGAACATGTCGAAGGTGCTACAGTGAGGCTCTAAGCGCATGAGGTGCTTGAATATGTTGTTATACTGAACACAAGTGCTGTCATGAGATCTCTTAGTTTAATTGGTCCAAAGACGGCATGTGTAAAAACCTTGACAATAGGTTTTAAAGAGATGCATTTTTACTGTGTGATGTACTGGCCTTACAAAACTGCCTCGCGAGCATGTTACCAACGACGGATAGCGCGCGCTGTTATCGCTCAATGTCAGCATCGTCCTTCATGTTACACGTAAGAATGTGACCAAAATACTTGAACGTCTCGACAATCTTAACGTTTTGGCCTCCTACCTTATCAGGTGGAACAGACTGGGGTCCACGAGTCCACGATCCACGGTCCCGATCTAACTACCATCATTTCAGTTTTTTTCGAATTGTAGACCAGATGATGTCTGTGTCTCGGCATTCTGTTCACATATTGACAATAACTTTCTTAGGCTCTTGATAGAGGGACCGATCAAGACCATATCATCGGCATAGCTAAGATTATTGACGTATCGGTCATTTAATCTGAGCCCAACTGGTGGCCTGTTCAGTTAATCTATCAATTCATTAACATATAAATTAAATAGATCGGGAGAAGTCAGTCCTTCCTCCTTGTATGACTCCGCTTGACAGTCTGAAACTCTCAGAAACAGTATTTTCCCATCTGACATTGTTGTGCTGAGTGAGATACCAGTATCTTATCAGCCCAACGATGTCCGATGATATGTTACTATTGCTTCGGCGTTACACCGAAACCGAATGTGCACTGTGTTCAGAAAATGTGCAGGGCTTAACGCGGATGGCTCTGCAGGGTCACTACTCAATGCCGTGAGCGGACGCGAGTTGATCAGTGCCTCGACTTGTGCAAGGACAGCCAAAAGCTCTTCGTAAAAGAGGAACTGTTGACCTATAACTTTGAAGAGATGCGTTTCAATTACTTTGACCATGCTTTCCCAACATCCACCGAAATGTGGTGATGCTGGTGGAATAAACTTCCAGTCAATATGACCTATGGAAAGTTCTTCCTGGAGACGAATACGATAACCCGCGACGTGATTGAAACAAGTAGCGGGAACAAGTTCAATCAATTTACTAACGCGGTTGGCGACAAAAGTCTGCCAGCGGTGAGGAGATGAATAAATCCAAGCGAGCACTACTTTGGAGTCAGAAAATGCGTATATTCTATTAATAAGGTAGTGGGGCAAGACTGTGTCTTGAACCTTGCGGAGCTACTGAGACAGCAGAAGGGCCGCACACAACTCCAGTCTCGCAACCGAAATTGTTTTAACAGGCGAGAACTTAGACTTGGCGCAAACTAACTGCACCGAGTAGTTAGAACCAATGCGGACTTGCAGATATACGACTCCGCCGTAAGCACGCTCGCTGGCGTCAGCGAAACCTATTAAGTTGATGGTACATCCATCTACCAACCCAAGATGACGCGGGATAGTAATTTGATTGAGCGCGGTAAGCTCAATACAAAACTGGCCCCAAGCGGCGACAATATGGTCAGGGGGTGTTTCATCCCACTCACACTTTGATAACCAAAGTTCTTTGATCAAGAGCTTGGCGTACCAAATTGTGGGAGTCACAAAACCCATTATGTTCCATAGTTGAGGCACTGTGGACAGCATAGTGCGTTTGGTGCACTTATCATTTGGCGGTGAGACGTCAAACTAAAAACTATCACAGGATTTGTCCCAGCGTAAACCGAGAAGTTTATGCGGTACAGACTTCTCAAACTCAATGTCTGGAGAAGCTTTATGAGAATCTGGTATGCGTGCGAGAACCTCCTTAGAGTTACTTGTCCATTTGACAAGATCAATTTGGCCTCGCTTGAAAAGCTGAATAAGCTCTTCACAAAGCAAAATTGCTAGCGGAGCGGATATGACACTACAGGCAATGTCATCCATATACAAAGCGGAAGTGTAGTATAGTATCACTATACTATACTACACTTCCGCTGTGCGTTATGCTACACTTAGCGTAGCGTAGCTTAGCTTAGCATAGCATAGCGTAGCATAGCGTAGCGTAGCATAGCATAGCATAGCATAGCGTAGCATAGCGTAGCATAGCGTAGCATAGCGCAGCATATCGCAGCATAGCGCAGCATAGCGCAGCATAGCGCAGCATAGCGCAGCATAGCGCAGCATAGCGCAGCATAGCGCAGCATAGCGCAGCATAGCGCAGCATAGCGCAGCATAGCGCAGCATAGCGCAGCATAGCGCAGCATAGCGCAGCATAGCGCAGCATAGCGTAGCATAGCGTTGCATAGCGTAACATAGCGTATCATAGCGTAGCATAGCATAGCGTGGCATAACATAGCGTAGCATAGCGTAGCATAGCATAGCATAGCATAGCATAGCATAGCATAGCTAATTAGCATAGCATAGCTAATTAGTGCTTTATCTTACACACAGTTTTAGCACCCACCTTGATCTCTTGAAGAACAGAACAACAACAAGACGTAATACAATGAGAAGTATGTAACGTAGGTACGGTACCCATAATCACATACCCAAATACCGTCTCCATAGCGGGCGGTAAATCATATCGCTCACTACGTACTATTTTAGTTAATAGCAAGTGCGGAAATATTGAAGCTCCGATCAAAAGATCAATGCCTGCCGGATTCGCAAACTCCGCGTCTGCCAGCGGCAACGACTTGAGGTGAGTGAGTGATGCGTCCGTAATAAGCTCCACGATAAGCGAAGAAATGTTAAAATTAATATTCCTATCAAAACGCGAATGTATTTTAACATCTACGGAACCCTTGCAATGTTTTTCTGACCCGCCGATTCCTTTGACCACTGAACTAGTATTTCTAAACTTATTCCACAATCCGATGCGTTTGAAACATTCCAATGTTATTAAATTGGTCTGAGACGCGCTATCGAGTAGACAACGTACCATGTGCGGCGACCCATTAACATCATAAACGATAACTTGCGCTGTCGCTAACAGTACCGTCTTAGACGCCGTACACTGCGTTTTGGCCCTGCGCGGATCATTATAGATGCGCGAGTGCCGTCCTCGCGTGCGCATCGCCCGCGCGATGGATGTCGTACACAACGATATTTCATTCTGAATCGTGGGAGGCGCAGTTATCGTAGCCTGCACCTGCGACGTGAGTGTGTCAAGGTTAGCGGCTTGGCTTGACAACGGACTACTTTTATCAAAGTGCAACAATGAGTGGTGTCGTTGATTACATGAACGACATCTCGTCTTACTAGAACAATCACTAGTTTTATGCTTTATACTTAAGCAATTAATGCAAGCTCTGTTGTTCTTCACGCACTTGAAACGAGCAGTTGGATTTAAACCATTAAAGGCGGGACACTTGTAGAAATGGTCGTGCACTATATTACTGCACAGACACTTCTGTGAATTAATTTAATTAGATTCCGAGCATGTTACGTAAGATTGTGGATTAGGGACCGAGTTATTATTACTATTTCGCGCTTTATTCAACCTTTGTTCGCTGCTGTTAGTGTTAGACGGGCTAGGTGAACTAGACTGCGTATTATGAAATATTCGAGACTGATCTTTGATGAACGAAATAAAACTATCTAGTGTAGGTATTTTATTATTGCGTTCCGTCATCTCCAAAGCACGAATTGTTTCAGTGTCAAACTTTTTAAAGCGAGTTGAAGCAACATAAATTCGGAAAGATCTTCTAATTTTAAGTTCCTAAGAGAATTAACCGCGGTTACGAAGTTATCTATAAACAGCTGGAAATTCGAGACAGATGCGGCACCGGACAGTTTAAGATTTAAAGCTTGGTCAAAGTAGGTAGACGCTAGGACGCGCGTGTCTTGATATCTATCAAGTAGTGACTGAAATATGACCTGATGATTCTCAGCACTGGGTGTGACATGACACCTGCAAATACGGACTGGGCCTTCGGTGACAGTTTACCTATTAAATAGTACAACCTGTCAGCATCTGTCAGAGAACCATTATCGTGCACTGTAGACTTAAAACTCGCATAGAATAACGGCCAGTTTCGTATATCGGCATCAAACGACACAATCTCGATTGGCGGTAACTTCGGCGTGCGAGCCGCGGAAACGGGCTGTGCCGAATATTTACCCTCCAGTTGCGATTGTATACGCTTAATAATACAGTAAAGGTCTTCGAAAGAGGTGTACGCCTGATAATTCGGTTATTCATCAGGATTAGTAGAAAGCAATCTTGCATTATAATCGTCTAACAACTTATGAAAATCTGTTCGAATACTATCTACTGTCATATAATAGCTGAGAAATGACTCCCTTTTACTATCAGAAACGGCTGCGGTCTTTGAACGCTCATAAATGTTTTGAATACGCTCAAATAAAATATTGCGTTTTGCTTATAAGATTGTCATCTCTTTGTCTTCCGACACGCGTGACTTCTTTTGTTGTGACATGCTTACGTAAGTATAAGCTAATGAGACCGAAACAAAATAAGAATATCTAAAGTACCTATTATTTTACCTAAGTACCTAGGCAACAATTTAAAGCGGTGGAATTAAAAGTTGCTTGAAATATGAGATTTACAAGACAACTATGATAGTTCCAGAAATAATAATTGGGTAAGTAGGTAGCTACATAAAAGAATATTACCTACTGATGTGTGCGAAAACAACCATGTGACGGACTAGGAGTATAACTAGGTGCTATAACTGCCTAGGTATATAGATATAACGAGGTTTTACGTATAAAACGTAAATGAATCCGACTCGTATATATCAAAAAAATGGTTCAACGTTAACCGAAACCGAATGTTCCTAGTCGATTTGGAAAAACTATTAATATTGTGGACTGTAGGATCTTGGTTCTTATCGACTAGGAAGTGAGGAAGTGAAAAGGTGTTGTGGTGAGGAGCGTCTTAACTTGCTCGGCAGTCCTTTTCTTCTCAGAAGGGATGGCCGCTTGGTTTCTTCGGGAATTCTGAAGCTGCTTGAATCACTCCACTACACAAATCACTTTCACTCGCGAGCGGTTTTGTTAGGTTTTGGTATAAGTGGTAATAATTATATATGGCGGTGCGGACTGCGGTATACGACGGACATGAGTTCGGCGCGTCTTGAATCTTCCATTCTTTCTTCGTCGCCGTTGAGCAGGGCAGCCAATAGCGAGGCGTTTTGGGAGGGGATTCATGAAAAGGATCGCTCGGATTGGCCGAGCAGCGACGAACCATTGACGTTGACATAATTAACTAGCAATGGAAAGGATAGATGGCGCTACCAACTATTATCTAACTTCTGCCATAGAAGTTTGTGATTGATAGTGTGAAAAGCGCGGCTAAGATCCAGAAAGCAAGCATAAATACTTGTGCCTTGATCAACGTAATGCTTCACGTGGAGACCTGCGGCTGAAAACCAAACTGACTATCATCGATATTAATTGACATACGTATTTCTTTGTATATAAGACGTTTAAGCACCTTGGCCACGATCGTTGCTAGTGAAATAGGCCTGTAGTTGGCCATACTCGAGATGTCACCAGTTTTATTTTTAGCTAGGAGAACTACTATAGTACGTGTCAGGTCCGTCGGTAGGTAGCAGTGTCGCAAGCAGAGATTAAAAAATTTTGCTAATACCTCGCGGATATACTCGCTCGCAAATGCTCAATACAAAGGCCATCATGGCCTGGCGACTTCCCGCGCTTCATATTTTTTAATACAGAAACGACATTGTCAGTTGCGACATGAAAATGCTCCCTTTTTTAGCAAAAGAGATTTTCGATGTTTCATTCCTAGCCCGCGCGCCATGAGGTGAATGATGCCTGAATTTATTGGCAATTTTGAATTTATCAGTCTCTCCTTATGCACTGACTGGACTTCCCCTTCTATTATTAAGTTTTTCACCTCTTTCCAGAAGTTATAAGACGAAGAAAGTAGAAGTTTAAAGTCCTATAATCATAAGATTCATAAGTTGCCGTTCCGCCTCACATAAAATCAATATTGCCATCCATCCACACAAGCCTATGGTTTAAAATTGACGTTTCTAATTAAACTGAGTTTAAATAAATTAACCACTGTAGCAAGACAATATCATCATTACGTGCGGACTCGAATACTTTCCCGCTCGCACAGCGACTATCTGTCTCACTCAACGTGCATCACATACGACGTCATCGAGGTGGTGGGACAAGACCCGCCTATATAAGCTCATGCGCGTCGTTGATTTCATAGATTATACACTTATACTGGTATAGATACGCCACTCACAGTTCGAAATTGAAGTTCAATAGGCATCCTCGACTCTAGATGGCGTACAAATCAATTTTATTTTTATTCCGATCGTATAGGTGGCGTTAGTAGTGGAATCATTTTTCAAAATAAAATAAATGTTTAATTTGGGTGTTAATAAATAAGTAAATGACAACTATTATGTAAAATATGCAATTTAAAAGTAAAAAATATAAAAATCACAAAAAGTAGTTCTAGGTAAGCGTGAATTCGATCCACGGACTTCCAGTACATGAGCCTAGCACGCTTCTACTGCGCCACGCAGATAGTAACGATGTTGGTGAAATTACCGTTCAGTTATCGCTACAGATATTTCTAGGTATATAAGCTAAAATGACATTCCCCCGACGCTAGATGGCGTTAGTTGGTATGTATAATTTTTAATCATGGGATTGTAGGGAAGTTTTATAGGCCTGGTTGATTTATTCATTTGCCTCCGCGCGCAGCAGTCACTGTCGCTGCGCGCCGCCGTACAAGCTCCTCGCTACATGAGGAACGAAGTCATCCAGCGGGACACCCACATCGAGAGCCTGGACGCCTACATCCGCCGTCTGTCCGTGTGGATGTTCGAGTGAGCCGACGCCTCGGCCTGGGACCACGTCCGGGACCTGGCCCCCTGGTACGCTCGCGCCCCGACAAGAAGAAGCTACCTCGCGACCTCTTCGCAAACCCCGATGACTCTTCGGACGCTCCGGTTGCACCGGGTAACCGCCGTCCTACCTAACTACAACAACCTTTTGCCCCTCTGTTGCAGGTGGCCGCCCCTTTCCGTGCGACATCTGCGCATATCGCACAGAATACGCACATCTCGGCCATCATACGCCTTCGGTCTAACCGCTTTAGGGCAATTACTGCCCGATCCAATGACCTGCCCTTATTAAAGGGCAGGAAAATAGAACCCGCTAGCGGGAGGCAAAACCTGCCCCGAACTAGCTGCTGCACGCCCTGTATGGGGCATTGCGAAGTTCTACGTTGAGATTTATTCATTCGCTCGCTAGGCGACTCAGAGTGCGATAGCCCCGCAGTCCACTCTGGTGTCCATTACATATAGCGAACCTGATCGATAGCCCCGCAGTCATCAGGTTAGGTAAGGTAAGAGCACTTTTGCGCCAAGAATTACGCATACTCTTACATACAGGTCCTTGGCAAAACCGAAGGATACATATTGCATTCAAAAGTGCCAGTTATTAGTTTGGTACTCAAAATAGACTTACAACCTATGTGAATAATCTATAGTTAGTTATCGTAAGCCTTTCCGACAAGTCGCCACTTACACTCGACTTCTGCGCCAATTGATTTCTCTTCTGCTTAAACTAACGAAGCTTCAATTAGCTTGTACCATTTCATTTTCAGAAACCACATACCAACAAAACCTCTGCAATAGTTGTTCCGGATATCCTTCACGTACTGTCCGTTCACTGGTACCATCTCAAAAGTTTGAAGCGATCTAAACTCTGTGACGTTGTCCCTACTTAGGGTGTGTTTAAATGAGAAACATGGTCAAATGTTACAATAAAAATTGATTTATTTCTCCAATAAATTTAAACATCATTTAGCAAGCGTTTCACTAGCGAAAAAATTACTATTTAAATGTTATTAAAAAAAGATATAAACAGGGTCGCGTGATTCGGCGATGGTAAAGGTTTTGTTGAGGGTCCTGCTGCCGGTTCGTCCAGGAGAAGTGGTCACTTAGCTCGGTGCCGGTTCCGCCAGATGAAAGGGACGAGCGCAGCCAGCACCTCAGCTTTTATAGAAGCTCGAGGTGCGGTGGGGAGCGGAGATGCAAGCGGCCGGGAGGTGGTGTCATCACGACGTCACAGCGACGTCACAACTCACTTCATCGGAATACATACATATCGTCACGCCTTTTATCCCCGAAGGGGTAGGCAGAGGTGTATTTCTACACCCACTTTTCGCCAGATATAAGTACTTTAGTCCCACGTAATAAGGGGCGAGCCTATTGCCGTACCGGGCACATTTCCAGACTCCGTGCTGCTACTGAGAATTTCGTGACAGAAAAACCCAATAACACTGCCCGACCCAGGAATCGAACCCCGGGACCTCCCGATCCCACGCGCGTTTACATCCGTTTCATCGGAATGTATACGTGAATTTTAGATTTCTAAGATAATGAAGCCGCGGGCGATAGCTAGGTTCCTTGTCAGGGTTCCGTAAGCCACCACCGTATGACACAGTCCATCCACGACCAAGCCCGTTGGCAGCGGGTCGAAACGTTAAAAATTTTATAATTTATCTATGGCGATGACCTGAAATGATGACAGTGAAAGTTTAGAATCGATCATTACGTAGAATTATTACTCCGACAGAGTAAAAAATTGTGTGATAAGAGAGTGATGTGGGGTAAAAGAAGATGTGGTGACAAGCATCGAGAAAGGCATGTTAGGATGGATTGGGCACATGGAGAGGATGGATGACGAAAGACTGACAAAGAAGATATATAAGGCAAGTGTGAATGGGACAGGACGAAGGGGAAGACCTAGACGAACGTCTCTGACCAGATTGGAGACATCCTTAAAAAAAGGACAGGACAGAAGTACCCTAAACAGAAGAGCATGCATGAGAACCTAGATGGGAGTGAATGAAGCAAGAGAGGTATTTCAGGATCGTTGCAAATGGCGTTCCGTAGTCTCTGCCTACCCCTTCGGGATACAGGCGTGATTCTGTGTATGTATTATTACTCGCAGTCAACACTCGGATCTATGACAGCCGTTACAGTGGAGTAAGTATGATAAAATATCCTGTAACTACTATGAGTTGTAGAATATTTTTAGCCCCTCTTTTTAGTCTAGAAAGCTAACCTCGAGCTAAGGCAAATGGGCAAGGGAATAACGTTTAGAACTCTAGATGATGATGTGTGTCTGTATTTCTGCCATGATATCAAGCTATCAAAAAAAGAATGGCACTGGTGGCGCCAACGTATGCCAAAATGACCATCGTGCAAATAGGCAAAGTGTTTTATTATCTTGCAAGATTTTTTTTCTTGATGTGCAGAATCCTTCGTGTGCGAGGCCGCTTCGCACTTGATATTTTTTAATAAAATAAATGCAGTGAAACTACTGAGTACCTCTGTCTATCAAGTTCAAAAGTAGTGTAATGGACTTTGAAAGAAATTTCCATCCCTTTAATTAAAATGTTCAGCGAGTTTGGAATGAATATTGTAAGTAAGTGTATAATAAGACGTAAAGAGTAGTAATGACTTTACTTCTTTTTGTCTTAAACTTTGTGGTAAAGTTTAATAGTACTTTAGTACTTTGCAATAGCGCGTTATAGTTTCGTGGTTTATAATAATTCATAGTGCTACTGGCTGGATTACTGAATCATCTGTATATATTAAATCCTTGCGTTACTGACTGACTGACAGACAAGCTACAGCAAAAACTATTAGGCGCCAGAAGCTGAAATTTGGCATGTATTATTTTTGCAGGTAGTAGCGCCTTGCTGACCTGAGAGCTTGATTTCAGCATGAATAGGCCGGCTCGACCGGGGAAGTACTACCCTATTACAGAAAATCGACGTAAAGTAACACTACCTACACTGTTGCGTTTTGTTCGGTGAGTGAGCCGGAGGCCCTCTACCCTATTCCGTCTCCCTCATCCCACTCGTCATCCTATCCCTTATCCCAACCTCATGGGCGGCAACGCACTTGTGACTCCTGTGGTGTTGCTTGTGTTCATGGGCAGCGGTAATTGCTTACCATCAGGCGATCCTACAGTTCGTTTGCCGCCTATTACTATAAAAAAATATGTTTCTTCGGTACCGTAGGGGTGCACTAAGAAGCGATTTCCCGAAATTCCCACGGGATCGGGCAGAAACAGTAAAATTAAAAATATGCGAGGGTAGCTGCGGGACATCCTCTAATGAAGTCTAATGTATAATGAAATTGCAATATGTGGCATAGAACTCCATTTTCAATTTTAAATACAATTTTGATCATATTAAAATTTAACTTGCCTTCGGCCGCCTATGTTTTCGCTTGAACCATACCACTTAAATGAGTTTCAGCAAAAACTAAAAACTTAAAATTTTAATCATTGTAACAGTAATATTTCCATGTATTGAAATAGTTCTAAGATACAAAGCTAAAACCTAAAACTTTCTTGGACAGCTTACAATTTGTATATGGCTAAAGTAAATAGTGTAGAGTTTTCATGTGTGAAAGCAATTCTATAAAAATAATCATCTTTTGCTGTAGGTACAGTCGCGGTCTGAAAGTGTTTACCACCTTAGATTTTATAATTGCATGAACACGTCAATGACATAAGGACGACGATATTGTACTAGGCAAGCAATCTATGATAACATGCGTTGCGTAGCAACTGGTTTCAATAACGATTTATTATTCCACATTTATAATATACGTTCATTTAATTACAAGCGTGATATTTGCACTGGAACTAAAATATTTGTAGACTTCAAATAATGTAATTTTAAACTTGCTTTTGGTATTTGGTATTTGTAATTAATAAGTTTATCAAATGACTTTTACATTGACAGATTATAATGAAAGGGATGGCGAAAATACGACATCCTGAATATAAAACCTTTTTTAAAAAAAGACAATATTTATATCGTCTAGCGGACTGCCTCGTTGGTCTAGCGGTAGTGCATACGACAGCTGATCATGAGGTCTCGGGTTCGATTCGCGGGTCCGGCTCGGAAAATGTTGCTAAGGTTTTCTGTTAAGAATTTCTTAGTGACAAATTATTAGGAATTTCTGTCAAGAAATTCTTAATAATTAGGCCGAAGTTGGCGGTGTTTCACCCCCGTGCATCAGAAAGCACGTTAAGCAGTCCCGGCTGTCATGATCTATGGCAGTAATTAGTGGGAAGTCAGTGCCCTCAAATAAACCTACTGACTACTGGTCTAACCTTAGAATCTTGTTAGATGGCAGTCGCTCCGTGTAAAAAATGATATTCAGTCAAATCTCGGTAGACCAGTAATAGCAGGCCCTGGGCTCCGAAGCGCAAGCTTGGGATGCAACTAAGAAAATGCTAGGGTGATGATGATGATGATATCGTCTAGCGAAAATCAGGGCGCTGTCAGACTGTGAGCTATAATGATAGAGGATGGTATGCTAGTCATGTTAAAGCGCATGCTGATCACATAAGTGAGCTTTTGTTTAGATAGTAGTAGTTTTTATAATAATATTCAAATACAGAACTTTTACAGCAAAATAAATGCAATTCTGTCACTATGCCAAATTATTTCATCAACCTAAAAATATACATACTCTTTTTGTTTGAATCGATGCCTTACCAATGATTGAAAGGTAATAAGTACTCAGATACAGCATTTTAGACCTTGCTGAACCCAGCGTGACAAAGAATGTAATTTGAAAAGTGGTAAACATTTTTAGACCGCGACCGTACCTCTACCAATCTGTTATACTGAATCCCACAACATTCATCCATTACACCTGGAAGCGTTCGCGTTGTTTATTTAGTTCAGATGGCGATATCTACAAAAGCACAGAGTTAGATCTTAAAAGCAATAAAGCTTATCCTTGCAGATAACAAAGGAGGTACGTATTACTAAGTAGGTATGAAACTGATCTCGGCAGAAATTATATTTAATTTAAGTAAAAATTCCTTTTTGCCCTGATGTTTCGGCACCATGACACTAGAGAGTAGTGAATACATGGACATTGTCCGACTGCTGGGCATTGACATCTCACTATGAGAAGGGTTACGCCATAGTTCATTACCCTGGGCAAATGGGCTTCACACGTTTTATGAGAAACTTTCTAAATAGAAATCTCTCAGACATGTAGGTATCCATTAACGTTTATAAGGTGATATAAAAAAAACTATTTAACACTCACATAACTTTGAAACGTCAGTGATATGCGTCGTAGGTGAACGCGAGACCCTCTGTCAGTTTGGTTAGTCTCTTACTAGGCTATTGCTGCGTGGAAGAACGTAGTACTTTGTAAGTAGTAGCGAAAATGAATTGATTGCAACCACTACTTCTTTACTAAAGAAAAAGCGTATTATTCATGTGAAGAGTAACCTTTAAATGGCAACGAGGGTTTCGAGGTTGGGAAACAGAAACTTATCATCTTGTCAGTGGGAATCACGGCTATGAAGCTAAAGTGAACGCACGTCGATGTAAGCGTGTAAGTAATGGTCCCTTTGACTTAAATACAGTCCTATTATTTGTCAAAGTGCCTGTAAACTTTTGGGTCAAATCGATGAAAGTTTTTTTTAGTTTTAAATAGCAAGGGTGTTCGATAATTATGGAACCTGGTTGATGGTATGCTGGTATCGTACCTAGTAGACGATAAGTATTAACCAAACCATATTTGGGCAACAGCCTAGCTAGACTTCCCTTTGAAAATGGTGCATAATTATGTGAACTAAAGCATAAGATCTATTTATTTTTGGAGCGAAATACTTGTCGATGTATAACGCTCGGAAGCTCGTGTCGTTCAGTCATCGTCAGACAGTAGGATAAAGGGCAGTCTAGTCAAAGTTTTGAAATTGTATTAGTTAGATTGGGCGAACCGAAGGTGAACTGTGGATCTCATCTCATATGTCTACCCTGCTCCATTCGTCAGCGGGCTTCTACATACCACTTATTTGAATATCAATAGGTATGTATAAAATAATTGTGCTACTGACCCTATTACAGAATGCACAGCCGAAACTACTGGGTCCAAGGAGCTGAATTTTGGCACACATGTTCCTTGGGGAAACTAGAGCATATTCTCACACGCCTAACAAAGGAATCCCACCAACGGAGCCGTGGGGATAGTCTAGTGTAACATAATACGATTTTTTTTTCATTTCTTTTTTTTTTCATGCGAAAAGGGAGTTCCAATATTTTAAAAACATTCAATATTTCGACAAATTTACTGACCAGCAGTGAAAACCCCTTTACCCTAAATTCAACAACGCATTGCAATTCCAAATACACGTGTTTACTTTCAGGATTTTCAGTATTGGCAATTTATTTCGAGCAATTGTTTTGGGCAAATAGACATAATATTGTATACTAAATTATTAAAGATCTGGCTATGCTTAGAAGGTAGGTATTAGTAAATAAAATAATGTATACGAAGTGAGGATGGACTGATCACTCAGTTAGCTCGTTCGAAGATAAATGAAGCTGTCTCAGAATAAACATTAATCATCACGGCACGACAAGTCAGTTCATAGACTATTCACATAATGATAATAATTATGCAAATAACAAGCCAGCAGTCCGCATTCTAATACCAGTCAGCAACTTTACCTTTTCTTGTTATTCCTCGTTAGAAATTAGCAATAATTTCACGATCCGTTTGACTCCAAGAATCGTTCAAGACCTAATGGGTACAGTTGCTTAGAATGTGGTATTAGGGGAAACCCTTCGGCTTCGCTCGTTTAATGGTTCGAAGTGCGAATAAGATTTTACGGTTGACTGTTTACGGCAAATTTACGCCATCACCTTCCATTATTCATGTGACGTAACGATGATATATTGAATGTCATTAAGTCAATGCGAATTCTTCATAAATGCCACCCACTTTTTTAGGGATTTAGCTGCGTACGATAATTTGGTGGCTATGCGGGACTGCGAGGTGCCGATAATACGTTGGCATTCAACATTTGGCAGTCAAAGACAAAAGGATGATTTAACTTTTATGATTTCGGAATACTGTGTTTATTATTATTTAAAACATATGTTTTTCATCGAGAAACGTAGTAGTATCAAAAATGTCACGATACTGTAAATCGTCGCCGCTGAAAACATATTTTTATAGACTCACGCCTATATCCCCTATGAAATAATATCCTAATATAGTCTTAGACATCATTATTTCGAAGCCAGATTTATAAAACCAGACATATAAAATATTTTAAAGTAAAAATATAGTAAAACGTAGTATAATAATTCAACTACTTAGTTTTAATATAATTATGTATATTCACATATTTTGCATTAAAAGCGAATAAAAGTGAAGAGCAAGTTGTTATAAATTTCCTTCGCTACTTGCACTTTCCTGCTTATTACTGCCTATAGTAAAAGTTTAGATATATACTTGCATGAATACTTGTTGTAATTGTAATAACTTTCTTTCCTAAACACTAAAATGAGCATAACTTCCATTTCTACAATCACTGTAAATATACACTACACCAGTGTAATTTATAAACCCGATACGCTGTTACTCTAACAAGAACATCTGCAGTGTGAACCATTTAGTCCTGAAACCGCATTACAAGCTATTTGAAATGTCATCCCCACAAAGTAAGTCTCGTCTATTCACGCCACAGACATTATTGTCTATGAGACAAAGGGAAAACATGCACGGGAAAGGTGCGTGCTACGTTTTAGACATGCCACATTAATGTCTAGACCGCAACTCAGCCTGAGAGCCTACTGTCTCGAGTACTTTGCACAGTTTCAAAATGACCCAAAGCTTCGCATAATTACGGCGTAATTTAATCTTTACTACGCTTTTAATTAAGGAGGTTATAGCGTGAAACAGCTTCTAGGATGTAACTTTATAAGTCTCATTTGTTGCTTTGCAGACTAGAAAATTGAGAGTGGCTTCGAGTGTCTCCTAAAAGAAAACGTATGTATTGGTAATAAAAGACGATTTTTTGCTTCGCGTTCGTCCCGTGTCCAAGATTTGTGTTGAAGGATCGAACCGGCTAGACGCATACGTCACTATACGCCCTGGAATTAATGTACCGTGTCATTGCAACCCCCATAAAAAGCTTACCACAGCCTTAATCGGCGACCATTATTATTTATGACGTATTACGGATGAGCACCCCATCATTTTGATGAAAAATGCGCAATAAACAACGCCAAAGTGTCAAAATAATGTATTTCATAACAATCGTTTGGACAAAATTGTGTTTTGGTATGCGTTATCGTTATGAGTTTATGAACGAGTTTTGTCATTTTAATATCGCCTGGTAGTTTAAGCATCATAAAATAAAGCTATTTATTTAGGTTGTAGAGGTCATGCGACGAAAAATCTTTAAATGCCTTTTTTTTTAACAGTTTGAAGACTACCAAGTAACTCTCAGGCTCTAAGGCGAGAGTGTTAGATAGATAGCGCTTGGATAACGTTCTTCACTTCTCTTCCGGTAGTTTTGATAGCAGCTGCTCACAAACTGAGTCAGACACTGGTCCGTGATGGTCTGAATCATCCAATAGAGTCCTCACTAATAATTAGGTACATTGATATATCGGTACTATTTACCGTACACACATACGTACCATAAAAATTGTAAGCCGATTATTCCTAATTAGCTACGTTCATTTTCTTGCTCTTTGGGCGGGCTCTAAGCTCCAACACTTGCAATTCCGCTACATTTTTACGAAACGAAGGAACGTGTATCTCATTTGAACAATACTCTAATGAACCAGCTTTTTCCTACTCTAGTATGGCACAGTTCGCATATGTTTATGCAACGGAGACACCCTTCCCCTTCATCTGCTTTTACGACAGACGCTGAAGGGTGAATTTAATTGTCGAAATTTTGCTCCATTCAGAGGCTCTATTGTTTATGTTGTCATGCCTAATAATTTTCACCTCATAATTCCACCTTAATTATCTCCGTTGTCTAATTGGGATCTCCAGTGTTGATGAGTTGTTTCTTTTGTCTGGATACGTGCGTAAATTCAGTACCATCAAATGTCCTTTTTTTTTGTTTTACGAGGTGGAAAATCCCTTCGGATCTCCGACTCTTGGGGGAAATGAGAGCTGGAGTATGTGGTGTTTCCACTAAAAACCTCCTCGACTTTCTCATGTCCCCGTGTGTCGGAGGGTAGGGCATCGCCGAAGCATTCGTCGCCACCCTCCGACGGGCATTGGCCCGCCAGATGGTTAGGCGGGCCCCGAACAAAATCCCCTTGGCGGCGGATTAAGGTGTTGGGCTCCGCCGCCAGAACGCCCAGCGGCCGCAGAGGATAGGGAGGACGGTAACGCAACACCGCATCTCCTCTTCCTCTGCGGCCCCACCGCGACTCATCGAATAGTGCGCCCCCATTTGATCGCGGGAGATAGGGCGCGCGGCAACGCAACACCGACACGCCTCTCCTCCCGCGACCGTAGCCGACTGCGAGGTGCAGACAGAACTGTCCCCCGCACCCGCACCGTTGGACGCATCCTGCGCAGGCCCCTCCAAGCCCACGTGGAGCGTCCCCTCCTAGATCCTTCTTAGCTTCACCGCGGGTGACCAATCCACGGTTTCTGAGCCCCTCCACCTCGACAAGGTGGAGATCCCACGGGGGGGACCATCAAATATCCTGAGACTTATCTGAAGCATAATGAATATTATATATATATTTAAAAACTATATATCAACTTTTTTTAAGACGATTAAAATATTTTCTGTTTGTCATAACATCGCAGAGAGCAGAAAAATTAAGTAAATAACAAGCATTGCAGACAGTGATAGGTACTTTTAATGACTAAGAAATATTTTTATTGTATTCTAAATCTAAGAGACAAAAAGTAGTTTAAAGTCTGTTTAAAATTAGTTTATTTTAAGCTGTACTATGAAAATATAGTTATATGTAGTTGTCATGAAACAAATTTCGTAGTCCCTATAAGATCTATATCGCTTTTTGTACGCCATTTATTAATTTGAGAAAGTGTTGCAAAGAAAACAAAAACTGTACATCTGTACATACTTACATAATCGAAAACTATTTCATGATTTTATAAAAAAGGCAAACAAAGCTGTAAGCGTACTAATTCATTCTTACGCTACTTGTTAATACAATCTAAAAAGTCAGATTAAACTGTTTCACGATCGTAGCTTTAAGAAGAGGTTCAAAACACGACAAAGCTAATGAGCAACAATGTTTCGTATAAAACGAACAGAGTGTTACGCAGAAACAGAAATTGAAATGCGAATATAAAAAGTTCCTTGAGACACTTTTGAACCCAAGTTCGCACTTTTTTGACAGATAAAACATATTTTACAGAATAACCTTTAAAAGCGACGATTCAACGGCACACTAAAGTGCCTAAGAGAGTAATTGGGCATCATCATCATCATCATCATCATCAGCCTTTAACAGTCCACTGCTGGACTAGGCCTCTCCTTTGAAAGGAGGAATTGGCCTACTATACCACGCTGGCCAAACGGGTTGGTATAGGGTTTGTATCAAGTTTTCCTTCTCTTATAGTGCTGTTCTCCGCATAATATGCTCCCTCTGTCGGCTCTTACGAAACCCATGGGATGATATGGGGTGGTGACATTCCGTATTCTTAATCCGTCACCACACGGACAATTGGGCATATCAACCGTATAAATTCGGAGTGGTATTTGCATACAATTTTACTGCGATGGAAGCTCTGTTTGGACTATTTCGTTTAATATTGTATTAGGAAAGGAAACTGAGCGTTATAATAGTGATTATATGGATTAAACTTGTTTGAAAGTTTGCATCGTATTGGTAGTGGTGTTGTGATTAAAATGTATGAGCTACGTGCGCTTTACATGAGTCACTCTTGTAAGAAATCAATTTCGTACCTGATAACATCTCACGTTTTTATGAAGAGCATGAAAATGCATTTTCTCCTTAAGAGAAAACGCCGCATGGAATAACTTTAATATTATGATAGTTGGTTATTGAGAATTGTTTGATACTAAATAATAACTTATTTTTTATGAGGCGAATAATGATAGCGCTATTTTCTTTTACAATTCTAGTTGAATGTTGGTCAAAGTCGTAATTTGTGATTAGTAGAAGCCGATGTTCTACGAAATATGTGATGCTACGAAAAGTGAGTGAGCTTAGATGTACTTAGATAACTTTTCTTACCATAAATTTACACATGTAGTTTTTATCTCAGAATAGATAGATACCACATTATCACCCTTTCTGTGCTCCAAAATATGCCAATAAAGACGTATCATAAAAGTAAATGTAAGTTAACGATTGGGATGATAAAATAAGTCAATAAAACCAAGGGATCATCATCATCACCAGCCTTTAGCAGTCCACTGCTGGACTAGGCCTCTCCTTTGAACGAAGGAATTAGCCTACTATACCTCGCTGGCCAAACGGGTTGGGATAGGGTTTGTATCAAGTTTTCCTTCTCTTACAGTACTGTTCTCTGCATAATATGCTCCCTGTACACCCATGGGATGATATGGGGTGGAGACATTATATATTCTTAATCCGTCACCACACGGATAGTAATATGAGATTATGTATGACGTGACAGTACTGACAGATATGCGATAGCACATGCGCAGCACTCAATTATTAGCGCATGCGTTCTTAATTCCAAGAGGTAAATTTGTGTCGTACAAACTTCTACCCTACCTAAAATCCCTCCCAGAAAAAAAATTGCAGCTTATGGTAGCCTATGTCCGTCTCAATGGTCCAATTATCTCTATATTAAATTTCAACTAAATCGGTTCAGCCGTTTTAGCGTGAAAACGGAACATACATACATACATACACACTTTCGAATTTATAATATTAGTAGGGATATTTCCTTAATTACAAGCACATAAAATATAATTTTTGGTCCACTACACTGCGCATTGATAATATATTTACCCGTTGCAGTCAATTTAGAGGGAAACGAAAACCATAAGTTTCCTTCAATGGCTCTGACTCCATAATGGCCGTTATATAGACCACAAAACGATGCTTAATTTAATTTATGATCCATTATAATATTCATATGCAAAATTGAATGTTGCAGATGGTGCAATGACATTCCTTAATTACAAACTAGGTCCACGTCTCAAACATTGTTTGGATGCTTCGCCTTACGTAAGGGCATTGCCATTTGATAAGGGTATATGTGAACCTAAAATAATAAAGCTAATGTGAAATAATGAAGATAATATTATGAAATTGACTCAACAAGCTTTGCAAACCTCATCCAATTAGACCTTAATAATATAAACTGAAGGCAACAACAATATAGCATAATTATTCGTTCGTGTTATAACACCCAAGAACTTTAATTAACTTACTAAGGGCAACATGAGATCAAGATTGAACATTCTCTGATCCGCAATATAGCCAAGTATAAAAGAAATTTGATTTTCTAAAGCTATGTAGATATGTTTATATCAGACAGAGGCCACAAAGATAAAATATCCAGAAGGACATAGCTAACTAAATCAATTATCAGAATCAATTCGATGCCTTTAGTCTTGCGAAACGAATTCCATTCGATCGGAAGCTTTTCGGAGAAAACTTTACCAAATGTTATTCACTGGAATAATAGAAGCACATGTTTAATGTTTAGAACAACGCGAATTCGTCTTTTTGATAATAATATTGTGTGTACTACCTGTGTTATTTATGAGGTATCCAAGTGGATACTTTTCAATTTTAATTTCAACTTACTTAGTAAGTTTATTTTAATGTTATCTTAAATGTTAGAGCAAATATGTAACTTCACTTTATTTTCAAGTAGAACTGAAGTCTTGAATGGTAAATTATTTCAAATCTTTAGCTTATATCAACGAATAGGATGATACAGTTTTCTTTTGCGCCTAATTGTGTGATTAAATTATTAATAAGAAAGCTTTCTACCAGTTCTAGACAGGCATTTAAAAATAGGTTCATTTGTTTTCGTAAATATGTCTGTCAAGTTATTTTGTATGTAGATCAGGTAAAATAGAATCATCATATTTCCTAAAACTGCTGCTATACCAAATCTGCATATTGTTCAAAATATTATGTAAATGGCGTACAAATTGTTTTTCTTTGTCTATCATAAAACGTACATTATCTAGGCAATTTTCTTTGGGAAATGAAGTGGCCTGACAGTCGTATAGTTAACAAGGTTGGCTCGTGTTTAGAATTCGTGATTCGTAGCGCTCGCAGCCTGATGTGTTTCATTAAGTTCACTCGTGACACGCAACACAACGATTTCTTACACGTTTTTATGTTTCCTCCTATCATTCTATCTCCAATAAGTAAAAAAATTCAAACAATATTATACCGTGACTCGGCAAAACCAATTTCGTTTGATTTGGGTTTCGCTTGTCAAAACTTTTTGGATTATTATAAACTTTTGCTATGGCCTACGAAATTTTGCCATTTGCGATACGTACAATCTTAGTTCGAGATCAGACAAGTTTATCTGATATGAGAGAATATCCGTTCTTGTCCAAAACGTTTGGAATCTATTACCTATTACTCTCATGCGGGATGTAAAAAGCACTTAAAACGACTGTGAGCACTAAAGAATTCTTCCAGTTAAAATGTGAGAGCGCTTATAGCCATGATAGCTGTTAGCACTTGAGAAATTGAATTTCGTCGGCGTGGCCCGCCTGCTGATTGCTTTCTACTGAATCAGCTATATGACTTCAACCTGACTTGTCATATCACTGAAACTTGTTCTTCGATTGTTACTTTATCCTCATACTGTCTACAATGGCATTGTATTTAGATATTATGTTCTATTTGATACATTTTATTTTATTGTTGTTCAAAGTTTTTTTTGTTCGGTTTATATTCAGAACAAGAAGTCATAATATCTTGATCTTGATCAGAAAAATGACTTGGTGGCATGCACGGCCCCTCGAGTTTCGAGGGATAGCTATTTCTGTAATATATTAAGTTATTGCGTTCTTGTTTATGTAAGTAAGTACAAGTTGGCTGTATTTAATATTTTTGCCGGAGTAAACTTAAAAAGAGCTGAAAATCAAAGTGATGCAATCGCTAGCTTTAGTATGCAACACAAAAGAGTGAGTATACCAACTTTCAGTGAGTATACCAACTTTCAGTTGCCCATGATGATTATTGAACAAAGCCCCGTACAAACTTCTAAAGACACACATTTTCCCAGTATTAATATTACAAGGGATATGTTATCGATCTGTAAACAATTTTCACAAACTTTTTGTTTTAATTTTTCTGCTATAAAATAGAAAATTGAAAACATCTAACATCTAACTTTAAGAAAAATAAAAGTTAGATTGATGCGTTTTTTATTAGACTGCTCGGTTTTATTTAGGATCTAATTTATAATTCTTTTACGTTTTTTATTGTAACAGTGATAGAGCAGACATAAAAAGAGGTCCATCAAAAATTTTAAATCTTGTAAATTAGTTCACATTGTTTATATTTTTTTGAAATATTTAAATGGCAGTAGAGGGTAAAAGCACGGAGCAATTATTATAGCTTAAAGTATGTAGCGAATTATATATTTTCTCATAACATATAATTTTGCTAATTTAATGAGGCATTCAAAAATGCACTTAGAGCAATGCATTTTAACCGATCCATCCTACTCTACAAATACTTACCTACATACTCGAGCAGTCAAACATATTCAAGTGAAAACAATAATAAGGTTCTAAAGGACCCCGAAATACATTCCTAAAGAGATTCGCCTTCGGTCATTTTCTCTCCGATATCTTTGTATTTGATATTTGCTTTTACTTTCTTTTGTATTCTAGAAAATTAATCGGCTGTACTAAATAACTTGTCAAAAACAGAGATCATGATTAAACGAGATAAAATTTATTTATTTTTTGGCTGAGGATTAATTCGTAAATTGTATGAAAATATCTAAATATGTTAGAAATATCTAAATCTATCTAAATATCGTAGTGAGTTAAATAATTATTTAGAAAAATTGCGCCTTCACATTTAAGTGCTGTATTTCTCAAGGGCTTGTTAATTAATAAAATGAATGTCATTTGTTGATCAATTTATAAACATTTGTAAATAATAAATTGCGTCAATAGGTATATTATGTACTGGCTGGCCTGTTGAACAAGTGGTTAGTAGGTAGTTTAGATGAATAAGGTTGTTCGTAGGTTCGACTACAAGAACAAAGCAGAAATACATCTTTATGACATGTGTTGAGCACAATGATTTGTACGCATTTAAGAATTTACTGGTATGTTTATCAGGTGTCTGATTGCCATGTCTATGCTTAGTTTGGACTTAGACAACCTAGTATAAGTTGTCTCAAAAGATTAGGTACTATTACTATAGTTATTAAAAATGAGGTTTATTTAAAAGAACGGAGATGGAGACACTGATCGCTGAAATGAATGGTAATGATAGCAATGATGTAAGTATGAAAGTAGGTAAGGCTGCAGAATATGCTAGGATTGCAGTCGAGATGCTGAGGGCTGGACAGGGTATCATAGTTAGTCAGCTGCGGTTTTTTAACTTGTGCTGGAGCACCGGCCGAGTACCTGATGACTGGGTCACATCTGTAGTGGTGCCTCTTTATTAGGGAAAGTTTCGCAACAAGACTGCAAAAACTATAGAGGCATTAGCCTTCTCAGCATTGTTGGCAACTTGTATGCAAATATATTAATTGAATGAGTTATGAAAGTAACCGACAAGAAAATATGGGATGTAGAAGCGGGATTCTGAAAGGGTATAGGGTGTAAGGATCAAGATTTTGCCGTTCAAAGCATAGCCAAGAAGTTCTGGGCCAAAGGTCAATAGGTTTATTGCGCAATCGTGGATTTGGAAAAGGCTTAAAATAAAGTGGTGAGGAATGAAATGTGTTCGGTATTGTCAATGTATGGGGTGAATAGCAGCCTCATTCGAGCTCTAAAATCCCTTTATGAGGATTCAAGAGCTTATGTAAGGATAAACGGGGCATACACTGTTTGGTTTACCATCGAAAGAGATGTTAAGGATGTGCAGTGTCGCCGTGGCTATTTAACCTTTTTATGGACAGGTGTTTGCAAGATACTTTCTTGAGTTTACGCGAATGTTACACATTGAAATTAAACTACAGTTTACGGATTTTATCGCGTTATATTACTTTCACTGGTTATTTGTTATTACATTTAAACCGAAAGATCTAGAAACTACATTTTTATTACTAGCCGACGTTTCGAATTCTTTACAGGATTCATGTTCACGTCAGACTGAGGTGATATTTGTCTTTGTCTTGAATTTAAAAGTTATCTCAAAGTACCCGAACATTTTTCAACTATTGGTGTTACTATCTACGCAGAATGTGCTCACTGTGTCTTGATGTCTTCTGGTGACTTTGTCCTTTTTGGGTTTCATTAGCCTGATAACTGGGTCCCAAGCTGGAGGTACATTCCAACCATCTTCCCTATTGAAATTAGGATGTTTTTTAATTTCAATAGCTTCACGTATCATTCTTGGAATAAAGCGGTGTTCTTTTGCGAGTATCTGTGGTTTATCAAATCGCAGGTAATTGTTGGTTCCTTGTTCTACATGTTCACACACAGCAGACTTCGTCGAGCGTTTGTGTTTAATGTCAGTTATATGTTCCTTTAGTCGAATGCCTATGCTTCTCTTGGTTTGTCCAATGTATGAGAGCACACACTCACAGTCTATCTTGTAAACCCCGGCCTCTTGTAAGGGTAACTGACTCTTGACAGTTGGTAATAATTGGCTTATCTTCGTTGGCGGCTTGTAGAAAGTTTTGATTGAAGCTCGCTTCAAGATGTAGCCAATCTTGTCGGTCACGCCCTTGATGTATGGGAGGACAGCAGGTTGTCTCTCTACTGTGGCTGGCTTGTTCTTCGGGGATCTGTGACGTTGGCGCGGTGGTCGGAGCTTGTTGTCTTGCAGAACTTGCTTGACATGTTGAAGCTCGGCGTTCAGGTGTTTCTTGTCACAGATCCCCCGGGCTCTCTGAAACAAAGACATTCCTACGGTAGCTAACTGTTTAGGATGGTGGTGAGATTCACCGTTTAAGTACCTATTTGTATGTGTATTTTTCCTATACACAGTGTGGCTCAAAGAGTTGTTTTTGTTCCTGATAACAAGTACATCTAGGAAAGCTAAAGAATTGTTTGCCTCTAATTCCATTGTAAATTTGATGTTGTTATGAATAGAATTAAGATGGTCTAGGAATACATTAACACTATCTGTTGGTAAAATTGTAAAAGTGTCATCTACATACCGCTTGTAGAACCTCAGTGTGATGGTGGCAGTCTGCAGGGCTCGCGCCTCGAAGTCCTCCATGAAGATGTCAGCAACAACAGGCGATACTGGAGAGCCCATTGCCACACCGTCTACTTGTATGTAGTATTTGTCATCCCATAACAGATAGCCGGTTGTTAAGCAGTGTTTTAATATTTCTGCATATTCCTCGGGCATGTTATTCTCTATTAGCTTCCTTCTAGTTTTTTTAATACAGTCATGTGCTGGTAAGCATGTAAATAATGACTGTACATCAAAACTAACCATAGTTTCCTTGTCAGAGAGATGTAGGTGTTTTATTTCACTGACAAAATGGTAGGAATCCTTTACATGCGCTCTCGTCTTGCCTCTGAGTGGCGAGAGAATCTTCGCAATGTGTTGAGCCAATCTGTAGGTTGGTGCCCCTATTTGACTGACTATAGGGCGCAGTGGAGCATTTTCTTTGTGTATTTTCGGTAGACCATACAATTGGGGAGGTTTTGCACACGATGGTATTAAGTATTTCACGTCCAGATTCAGTTGTTCGGAGTATTTCTTCACAATGTCACTCGTTTGCTTGAGTATTTTGTTGGTAGGGTCTGTCTTAACCAATTTATATGTACTTTCATCCGATAAAAGATTTTCCATTTTTTGTTTATAATCGGACGAGTCCATCACTGCCGTTGCATTTCCTTTATCTGCTCGAAGTACTGTTAGTTCAGGTCTAGCCCGTAGGTTCTTCAGTGCGAAATACTCTGGTTTTGGTAGATTCCTTCTCAGCACTGTCGACTGACGCAATACAGCAAGAACATTAATTAACTTACTAAGGGCAACATGAGATCAAGTTTGAACATTCTCTGATCCGCAATATAGCCAAGTATAAAAGAAATTAGATTTTCTAAAGCTATGTAGATATGTTTATATCAGACAGAGGCCACAAAGATAAAATATCCAAAAGGAATAGCTAACTAAATCAATTATCAGAATCAATTCGATTCCTTTAGTCTTGCGAAACGAATTCCATTCGATCGGAAGCTTTTCGGAGAAAACTTTACCAAATGTTATTCACTGGAATAATAGAAGCACATGTTTAATGTTTAGAACAACGCGAATTCGTCTTTTTGATAATAATATTGTGTGTACTACCTGTGTTATTTATGAGGTATCCAAGTGGATACTTTTCTATTTTAATTACAACTTACTTAGTAAGTTTATTTTAATGTTATCTTAAATGTTAGAGCAAATATGTAACTTCACTTTATTTTCAAGTAGAACTGAAGTCTTGAATGGTAAATTATTTCAAATCTTTAGCTTATATCAACGAATAGGATGATACAGTTTTCTTTTGCGCCCAATTGTGTGATTAAATTATTAATAAGAAAGCTTTCTACCAGTTCTAGACAGGCATTTAAAAATAGGTTCATTTGTTTTCGTAAATATGTCTGTCAAGTTATTTTGTATGTAGATCAGGTAAAATAGAATCATCATATTTCCTAAAACTTCTGCTATACCAAATCTGCATATTGTTCAAAATATTATGTTAATGGCGTACAAATTGTTTTTCTTTGTCTATCATAAAACGTACATTATCTAGGCAATTTTCTTTGGGAAATGAAGTGGCCTGACAGTCGTATAGTTAACAAGGTTGGCTCGTGTTTAGAATTCGTGATTCGTAGCGCTCGCAGCCTGATGTGTTTCATTAAGTTCACTCGTGACACGCAACACAACGATTTATTACACGTTTTTATGTTTCCTCCTATCATTCTGTCTCCAATAAGTAAAAAAATTCAAACAATATTATACCGTGACTCGGCAAAATAAATTTCGTTTGATTTGGGTTTCGCTTGTCAAAACTTTTTGGATTATTATAAACTTTTGCTATGGCCTACGAAATTTTGCCATTTGCGACACGTACAATCTTAGTTCGAGATCAGACAAGTTTATCTGATATGAGAGAATATCCGTTCTTGTCCAAAACGTTTGGAATCTATTACCTATTACTCTCATGCGGGATGTAAAAAGCACTTAAAATGACTGTGAGCACTAAAGAATTCTTCCAGTTAAAATGTGAGAGCGCTTATAGCCACGATAGCTGTTAGCACTTGAGAAATTGAATTTCGTCGGCGTGGCCCGCCTGCTGATTGCTTTCTACTGAATCAGCTATATGACTTCAACCTGACTTGTCATATCACTGAAACTTGTTCTTCGATTGTTACTTTATCCTCATACTGTCTACAATGGCATTGTATTTAAATATTATGTTCTATTTGATACATTTTATTTTATTGTTGTTCAAAGTTTTTTTTGTTCGGTTTATATTCAGAACAAGAAGTCAAAATATCTTGATCTTGATCAGAAAAATGACTTGGTGGCATGCACGGCCCCTCGAGTTTCGAGGGATAGCTATTTCTGTAATATATTAAGTTATTGCGTTCTTGTTTATGTAAGTAAGTACAAGTTGGCTATATTTAACATTTTTGCCGGAGTAAACTTAAAAAGAGCTGAAAATCAAAGTGATGCAATCGCTAGCTTTAGTATGCAACACAAAAGAGTGAGTATACCAACTTTTAGTGAGTATACCAACTTTCAGTTGCCCATGATGATTATTGAACAAAGCCCCGTACAAACTTCTAAAGACACACATTTTCCCAGTATTAATATTACAAGGGATATGTTACCGATCTATAAACAATTTTCACAAACTTTTTGTTTTAATTTTTCTGCTATAAAATAGGAAATTGAAAACATCTAACATCTAACTTTAAGAAAAATAAAAGTTAGATTGATGCTTTTTTTATTAGACTGCTCGGTTTCATTTAGGATCTAATTTATAATTATTTTACGTTTTTTATTGTAACAGTGATAGAGCAGACATAAAAAGAGGTCCATCAAAAATTTTAAATCTTGTAAATAAGTTCACATTGTTTATATTTTTTTGAAATATTTAAATGGCAGTAGAGGGTAAAAGCAAGGAGCAATTATTATAGCTTAAAGTATGTAGCGAATTATATATTTTCTCATAACATATAATTTTGCTAATTTAATGAGGCATTCAACAATGCACTTAGAGCAATGCATTTTAACCGATCCATCCTACTCTACAAATATTTACCTACATACTCGAGCAGTCAAACATATTCAAGTGAAAACAATAATAAGGTTCTAAAGGACCCCGAAACACATTCCTAAAGAGATTCGCCTTCGGTCATTTTCTCTCCGATATCTTTGTATTTGATATTTGCTTTTACTTTCTTTTGTATTCTAGAAAATTAATCGGCTGTACTAAATAACTTGTCAAAAACAGAGATCATGATTAAACGAGATAAAATTTATTTATTTTTTGGCTGAGGATTAATTCGTAAATTGTATGAAAATATCTAATTATGTTAGAAATATCTAAATCTATCTAAATATCGTAGTGAGTTAAATAATTATTTAGAAAAATTGCGCCTTCACATTTAAGTGCTGTATTTCTCAAGGGCTTGTTAATTAATAAAAGGAATGTCATTTGTTGATCAATTTATAAACATTTGTAAATAATAAATTGCGTCAATAGGTATATTATGTACTGCCTGGCCTGTTGAACAAGTGGTTAGTAGGTAGTTTAGATGAATAAGGTTGTTCGTAGGTTCGACTACAAGAACAAAGCAGAAATACATCTTTATGACATGTGTTGAGCACAATGATTTGTACGCATTTAAGAATTTACTGGTATGTTTATCAGGTGTCTGATTGCCATGTCTATGCTTAGTTTGGACTTAGACAACCTAGTATAAGTTGTCTCAGAAGATTAGGTACTATTACTATAGTTATTAAAAATGAGGTTTATTTAAAAGAACGCAGATGGAGACACTGATCGCTGAAATGAATGGTAATGATAGCAATGATGTAAGTATGAAAGTAGGTAAGGCTGCAGAATATGCTAGGATTGCAGTCGAGATGCTGAGGGCTGGACAGGGTATCATAGTTAGTCAGCTGCGGTTTTTTAACTTGTGCTGGAGCACCGGCCGAGTACCTGATGACTGGGTCACATCTGTAGTGGTGCCTCTTTATTAGGGAAAAGGTTCGCAACAAGACTGCAAAAACTATAGAGGCATTAGCCTTCTCAGCATTGTTGGCAACTTGTATGCAAATATATTAATTGAATGAGTTATGAAAGTAACCGACAAGAAAATATGGGATGTAGAAGCGGGATTCTGAAAGGGTATAGGGTGTAAGGATCAAGATTTTGCCGTTCAAAGCATAGCCAAGAAGTTCTGGGCCAAAGGTCAATAGGTTTATTGCGCAATCGTGGATTTGGAAAAGGCTTAAAATAAAGTGGTGAGGAATGAAATGTGTTCGGTATTGTCAATGTATGGGGTGAATAGCAGCCTCATTCGAGCTCTAAAATCCCTTTATGAGGATTCAAGAGCTTATGTAAGGATAAACGGGGCATACACTGTTTGGTTTACCATCGAAAGAGATGTTAAGGATGTGCAGTGTCGCCGTGGCTATTTAACCTTTTTATGGACAGGTGTTTGCAAGATACTTTCTTGAGTTTACGCGAATGTTACACATTGAAATTAAACTACAGTTTACGGATTTTATCGCGTTATATTACTTTCACTGGTTATTTGTTATTACATTTAAACCGAAAGATCTAGAAACTACATTTTTATTACTAGCCGACGTTTCGAATTCTTTACAGGATTCATGTTCACGGCAGACTGAGGTGATATTTGTCTTTGTCTTGAATTTAAAAGTTATCTCAAAGTACCCGAACATTTTTCAACTATTGGTGTTACTATCTACGCAGAATGTGCTCACTGTGTCTTGATGTCTTCTGGTGACTTTGTCCTTTTTGGGTTTCATTAGCCTGATAACAGGGTCCCAAGCTGGAGGTACATTCCAACCATCTTCCCTATTGAAATTAGGATGTTTTTTAATTTCAATAGCTTCACGTATCATTCTTGGAATAAAGCGGTGTTCTTTTGCGAGTATCTGTGGTTTATCAAATCGCAGGTAATGGTTGGTTCCTTGTTCTACATGTTCACACACAGCAGACTTCGTCGAGCGTTTGTGTTTAATGTCAGCTATATGTTCTTTTAGTCGAATGCCTATGCTTCTCTTGGTTTGTCCAATGTATGAGAGCACACACTCACAGTCTATCTTGTAAACCCCGGCCTCTTGTAAGGGTAACTGACTCTTGACAGTTGGTAATAATTGGCTTATCTTCGTTGGCGGCTTGTAGAAAGTTTTGATTGAAGCTCGCTTCAAGATGTAGCCAATCTTGTCGGTCACGCCCTTGATGTATGGGAGGACAGCAGGTTGTCTCTCTACTGTGGCTGGCTTGTTCTTCGGGGATCTGTGACGTTGGCGCGGTGGTCGGAGCTTGTTGTCTTGCAGAACTTGCTTGACATGTTGAAGCTCGGCGTTCAGGTGTTTCTTGTCACAGATCCCCCGGGCTCTCTGAAACAAAGACATTCCTACGGTAGCTAACTGTTTAGGATGGTGGTGAGATTCACCGTTTAAGTACCTATTTGTATGTGTATTTTTCCTATACACAGTGTGGCTCAAAGAGTTGTTTTTGTTCCTGATAACAAGTACATCTAGGAAAGCTAAAGAATTGTTTGCCTCTAATTCCATTGTAAATTTGATGTTGTTATGAATAGAATTAAGATGGTCTAGGAATACATTAACACTATCTGTTGGTAAAATTGTAAAAGTGTCATCTACATACCGCTTGTAGAACCTCAGTGTGATGGTGGCAGTCTGCAGGGCTCGCGCCTCGAAGTCCTCCATGAAGATGTCAGCAACAACAGGCGATACTGGAGAGCCCATTGCCACACCGTCTACTTGTATGTAGTATTTGTCATCCCATAACAGATAGCCGGTTGTTAAGCAGTGTTTTAATATTTCTGCATATTCCTCGGGCATGTTATTCTCTATTAGCTTCCTTCTAGTTTTTTTAATACAGTCATGTGCTGGTAAGCATGTAAATAATGACTGTACATCAAAACTAACCATAGTTTCCTTGTCAGAGAGATGTAGGTGTTTTATTTCACTGACAAAATGGTAGGAATCCTTTACATGCGCTCTCGTCTTGCCTCTGAGTGGCGAGAGAATCTTCGCAATGTGTTGAGCCAATCTGTAGGTTGGTGCCCCTATTTGACTGACTATAGGGCGCAGTGGAGCATTTTCTTTGTGTATTTTCGGTAGACCATACAATTGGGGAGGTTTTGCACACGATGGTATTAAGTATTTCACGTCCAGATTCAGTTGTTCGGAGTATTTCTTCACAATGTCACTCGTTTGCTTGAGTATTTTGTTGGTAGGGTCTGTCTTAACCAATTTATATGTACTTTCATCCGATAAAAGATTTTCCATTTTTTGTTTATAATCGGACGAGTCCATCACTGCCGTTGCATTTCCTTTATCTCCTCGAAGTACTGTTAGTTCAGGTCTAGCCCGTAGGTTCTTCAGTGCGAAATACTCTGGTTTTGGTAGATTCCTTCTCAGCACTGTCGACTGACGCAATACAGCAAGAACATTAATTAACTTACTAAGGGCAACATGAGATCAAGTTTGAACATTCTCTGATCCGCAATATAGCCAAGTATAAAAGAAATTTGATTTTCTAAAGCTATGTAGATATGTTTATATCAGACAGAGGCCACAAAGATAAAATATCCAAAAGGAATAGCTAACTAAATCAATTATCAGAATCAATTCGATTCCTTTAGTCTTGCGAAACGAATTCCATTCGATCGGAAGCTTTTCGGAGAAAACTTTACCAAATGTTATTCACTGGAATAATAGAAGCACATGTTTAATGTTTAGAACAACGCGAATTCGTCTTTTTGATAATAATATTGTGTGTACTACCTGTGTTATTTATGAGGTATCCAAGTGGATACTTTTCTATTTTAATTACAACTTACTTAGTAAGTTTATTTTAATGTTATCTTAAATGTTAGAGCAAATATGTAACTTCACTTTATTTTCAAGTAGAACTGAAGTCTTGAATGGTAAATTATTTCAAATCTTTAGCTTATATCAACGAATAGGATGATACAGTTTTCTTTTGCGCCCAATTGTGTGATTAAATTATTAATAAGAAAGCTTTCTACCAGTTCTAGACAGGCATTTAAAAATAGGTTCATTTGTTTTCGTAAATATGTCTGTCAAGTTATTTTGTATGTAGATCAGGTAAAATAGAATCATCATATTTTGTTCAAGACCAATAGCTCAAAAAAGTAATAGAATAAAATGTATTGCAAAGTTGTCTTTTTTGTAACTAGATGGCGTTGGGATCGAGATAGATCGCGCTATGGTTTGGTTACCGGGCATACTATATAAGGTTAAGCAACATTGAATTTTTTTGTCCTCTGACACCGATACAATAAACCAGTGGTCGAACCATTAGATCAGTACACAGTGGTTTCATTTAGTGCATTCCTACTAGTGGTACACAATCGGTGTAATACCAACCTCGGTATTATACATGGTCCATCGAACCGGGTCGAGACCACACTTTTTAGGTCAATCGGTGTTACCGTTGGCCCGCTCCCCGTGTAACCCGCAGTGGATCGCTGCACAAGGGTACACGTCCGCCGCGAGAGCGCGTAACTTCAGTGCGCGAACTCCGCATCCGGACTAGTTCGAGTTGCCGCCACAGAGGGCGTGCGAGCTACAGATCAACGTAGGCGCAGACGCAGTCACAGGGCGAAACGTCACAAGGTGTTCGTCTGGCCGCCTGAGGAGGCGCCTGTTGCAGTTCAACCAGCCGCCACGAGAGGGCGCCACGTGGATGTCAACAAAGTGTTTGTGTCAAGTGCAATATTGTGAGTACAATCCATTTTATCAGTTCGTCAACAATAATAAAAACAAAACATTTTAGTGAAGCAATTTTGAACTTTATTTTCATCAACTATTTGACTTTGAAGATTTGGAAATAAATTATGGACTTGTAAAATTTTACGATACTTTTTAGACTTAGAATATTTTAGTTTGTTATTGTAGTCTCTTGTGCATGCTAGTACTTAAGGACTTAGTATAATTTATAGAAAACGGGGGAACGTGGACTCTGTGCCCGATTTCTACCAGATTTTTATGTTTCCAAAACACTTGTAAAATTTTACGCATCGATTAGGACTTAGAAAATTTTCGAGTGATTTTATCACACTTGTGTTTTTTTTTACTTTGATAAATTTTAACTTAATATTGGAACCTGTTGCTTATTTGTTTACATTATTTACTATCATTTTACACATTTTAACTTGTTTTATACAATATAACATAAACTTTTATACAATCAAATAAAATGGATAGGTCAGTTAATGTGTTAAAGGGCCTACAGAATACTATAAATAAAGGTTTAACTAACTTTAAAAAGAGTGGTAAAGATAGATTAACTGTAGAGTACATAGAAACAAGACAAGAATTATTGGAAAAGGATTGGGCTTCGTTTAAGGAGACTAATACTAAACTGTATGAGAATTTTAATATAGAGGATTTAGAAAAGCAGAACGTTGTTGATATTTACGATGCAACCGAAGACACTTACATAACTTATAAAAGTTTAATGAAAAAAATGCTAAGTAAAGTTAAAGGCAATGAACAGCAAAGTAGCGACACCTCATGTGCATCTAAATCCAATAGTTTATTAGTAAAATTGCCCAAAATAGCCATTCCTACATTTTCTGGCAAATATGGAGAGTGGACAACTTTTTATGATCTTTTTACATCATTAGTACATAAAAATGAGGCTCTTGATAATGTGCAAAAACTTCACTATTTAAAAAGTCACCTTTCTGGCGAAGCTGAGCAACTGATACGGCATACGCCTATAACTGGCTCTAATTATATTCACTGTTGGGCTCAGCTAGAGAAACGTTATAGCAATAAAAAATATTTAACCAATTGTATTATGAAAAGGTTGTTCAGTCAAAAACGAATACTTGTCGAGTCGGCTACTTCTTTAAAAGAGCTGCTTGATACCACATGTGATTGTTTAAATGCGCTAACAAATTTAGGTATAGATGTGACTACATGGGATGTCATCATCATTCACATAGTTACCTTCAAATTGGATAGCGAAACACGAAAACAGTGGGAACTTAGTGTGTCCAACGATTCCAATGACTTACCGACATTTGATCAATTTAAGGTTTTCCTCGAAAATCGTTTCCGCGCGTTAGAGTGCCTAGAGCCGAGTTCTAAAAAAGGTACAGTTCATCAGGGCAATAACAATAGTTTACATGCTCATAAGCCGAAAGCAATGCTAGCAACTAGTTCAACAAGTTTACGATGTGAGTACTGTTCGGAATCCCACAAATTATGCTTCTGCAAGCAATTTGCCAAACAGCCCATCGATACTAGACGTAGGTTTGTATTACAAAATAAAATCTGCTTTAATTGCCTAGGCAGCAATCACACAGTACCAGACTGCAAAAAATCGACCAACTGTAAAACTTGCCAGAAGCGTCATCATTCACTGCTGCATCTAAATGTAGAGCTAGAGAATAAAGGTCAATCCAGTTCGGCAAAACCTACTATCGATAGTATCGGTTCATCAACTGATTCTACTCCGATAGTGACATGTTTGTCTACTGGTAAGATCCCTAAGCCCAGACAGGTTTTATTAGCCACAGCGCTAATAAAAGCCGAGTCAAAGACGGGTGAATACCAGACAGTCCGCGCCTTGCTCGATCAGGGTTCGCAGGCTTGCTTCATAACCGAAGCTACAGTTCAATTTCTCAAGCTGAAAAAGATTCCTATTCACGGACTTATTTCAGGATTGGGCGATATTAGTTCAACCATAGCAAAGTATATGGTACATTTGCCTATACAATCGCGAGTAAACCCCGACTTTAAACTTATAATAAAGGCATATGTTCTAGGTAAAATAACGTCATATTTACCTGAACGTTGTTTGAACATAAACTTGGATTGGATAAGTACTTCAGGTCTATGTCTAGCAGATCCAGGATACAACACGCCAAATAAAATAGATGTATTACTAGGTGCCGATGTGTATAGCTGCATTATATTGGCAGACATAATTAAGAGTCCTTCTGATACTATGATTGCGCAGAACACGAACTTAGGATGGGTTCTCTCAGGTGCAGTTAGTACGGAAGATGAAAGATCAAATAGAATAAATGTTATGCATGCAGCTGTGACAGAAGATGAAATGTTAAGAAAGTTCTGGGAAATAGAAGAGGTTAACAGTTCAAAGAAAATGCTTACACTAGAAGAGGAGAAATGTGAGGAATTTTACAATAGGACAACCAAAAGAGATACCGATGGCAGGTATATTGTCAAACTACCCTTCAAAGACGAAGATCCTCCCTGCAAAGCGGGCAATTCACGTACTATCGCTGAGAAAAGGTTCAAGGCGTTAGAGAAAAGATTAGGAAAAAACACAGAGTTAAAAGAGGGGTACAAACAAGTAATAGATGAGTATTTAGCTTTGGGTCATATGAGAGAAGTAAGAAAGGACGATGTTAATAAAGAAATAGCCGTATACTTACCACATCACGCAGTCGTAAGACCCGACAAACCCACTACCAAGGTTCGTGTTGTTTTTAATGCATCTGAGAAGAATAGCAACGGCATCTCATTAAATGACACGTTGATGGTAGGACCTACTTTGCAGTCAGATTTGAGACACACTGTTTTAAGATGGAGAATTCATTCCATAGCCCTTGTAGCCGACATAATCAAAATGTACCGCCAAGTCAGAATTGCTGAAGAAGACACAATGTTCCAGCGTATACTTTGGCGAGACACTCCTGAAAAGGAAATTGTGGATTATGAGCTTGTGACCGTAACATTCGGTACAGCTTCTGCACCATACCAGGCTGTTAGAACCCTACATCAAGTGGCCTATGACGAAGGTGAAAATTACCCATTAGCCAGAGACAGGGTCCTCAATAACTATTACATGGATGACTTGATGACAACTTGTCAAAGCGTAGAAGAAGGAATTGAAATTTACAAACAAATGACAGGATTATTAGGCAAGGGCGGCTTCAAATTACAAAAATGGAACAGTAATAATCAGGAAATAGTAGAAAGGATAAGAGCAATAGAAAGGAACGAAGGTGAAGGACAAACAGATCAAACAAGTACAAAGGAATATACAAACAAGGACAATATAAATGAAAACAAATTTATACAGTACACAAAACAAAACAAGAACGCAAATAAGCTAAAGAACAAAGAAGAAAAACAAATTGAAATCAAAATAGACAAGACAATTAAGATATTAGGTCTCACCTGGAACCGCAGTTGTGACACTTTCCAGTACTCGGTGAATCTCCCATCCTCGACGTCAGCGCCTGTAACTAAAAGATCAGTCGTTTCAGATATAGCCCGACTCTTCGACCCACTAGGATGGCTCGCTCCTAGTGTAGTTCTCGCAAAGGTCTTTATCCAAAAATTATGGCTTGCAGGCATTGGCTGGGATGAGGAGTTAAGCATGGCATTAAAAACTGAGTGGAGTACTTACAGCGATGAACTGTCATTACTTACCAGTATTAGGATACCTCGTTGGCTGGGTACAACATCGAACGATGATCTGGAACTACACGGTTTTAGTGATGCCTCCAAGACAGCTTACTCAGCCGCAGTTTATTTGCGCATTGTCGATGCAGAAGGCAAAATACATGTGTCATTAGTAGTTGCAAAAACCAGAGTAGCACCTGTTAAACAGATTAGTATTCCTCGTTTGGAACTATGTGGAGCACTTCTACTGTCACAACTTCTGTCAGAGACTTCGCAAGTCTTAAACATATCTGAAACCAAGATCAAAGCATGGACCGATTCTACTGTTGTGTTGGCTTGGATTAACAGCCATCCCAGTAGATGGAAGACATTTGTGGCCAATCGAACGTCTGAAATCTTGACCACAATGAAAGCGTCACAATGGTTCCATGTCTCCACACAAAACAACCCAGCAGATTGCGCTTCTAGGGGAGTGCTACCAAGTTCACTCGTAAACAACCATTTATGGTTTTATGGGCCATCATTTCTCAAGGAAAGATCTATTAAATACAAACCTTCAAACGAGTATCACGTTGATTTAGAACAGTCTGTAAAGACTCATGTGGCAGTTGTGCCAGACTCTTCAATTTTTGAAAAGTATTCTACACTGACTAGATTGGTTAGGGTTGTGGCATACTTAAGAAGGTTTCTAAAACAGAACAAACAATTTCATAATACGTATTTACAGAAGAGTGAATTAGACGCCGCACTTGAATGTTGTATAAAAATGACACAAATAGAACTATTTACAACAGAGTATACACAATTGAAAGAAAAAGGCTATCTACAATTAAAATCATCAAACCTAAGATCACTCTGCCCTTATCTTGATGACAAAGGCGTAATGAAAGTTAGAGGTAGACTCGAAAAGGCACAATTAAGTGAACAGACAAAGCATCCAATAATTCTGCCTCACTCAGGACATCTGACTCAACTTATCATAGCTGATGCGCATTTTAAAACTTTACACGGAGGTCCTCAGCTAATGATAAATTATTTGAGAAGTGCCTATTGGATTATTGGCATCAGAAGTCTCGTGAAGCAGTGTGTTCGTAAGTGTGTCACTTGTGCCAAGCAAAGAGCTTGTGTTAGAAATCAAATGATGGGTTCACTGCCTGCTGTCAGGTGCACTCCAGCACGACCATTTTTACACAGTGGAGTGGATTATGCAGGTCCCATTAATATAAGAACCACGAAGGGCCGTGGACACCGCTCGTACAAAGGCTATATATGTCTTTTTGTATGTATGGCCACTCGCGCACTGCATTTAGAAGTGGTTAGTGATATGAGCACTCAGTCGTTTTTAGCTGCTTTTAAACGATTTGTGTCTAGGCGAGGGCACTGTGCCAGACTATACAGCGATAACGGTACCACATTCGTAGGTGCCTCCAGGGAATTACGACAGCTAACGCTAATTCAGTCGTCAATAGCTGAACACCTGGAAGCTACTGGCACAGAGTGGCACTTTATCCCTCCTCACAGCCCAAACTTTGGCGGCTTGTGGGAGGCAGGGGTTAAATCCACAAAATTTCACCTCAAGAGGGTTATTGGTGATTCAACTCTCACATATGAGGAAATGACCACACTCCTCAATCAAGTTGAGGCTTGTTTAAATTCTCGACCTATGGGTATAATTAGTGTTGTTGACCCTGGCGAACCGTTACCACTAACTCCTGGACATTTTATAATCGGAGAACCTCTAGTCAATGTACCAGATCATAATTATGAGAGCGTAAATGTAAATCTTTTGACCCGTTGGCAACACGTTCAAAAAATGGTTCAGTCATTTTGGAAACGGTGGTCACACGAATATCTGTCCAATTTGATGAATCGCTACAAATGGTCTTCTCAAGTTCCAGAACCAAAAATTGGCGACGTTGTTCTAATCAAAGAAGACGATCTGCCACCCAGTCGTTGGTTACTAGGTCGCGTATTGGAGAAGCACCCGGGTGATGATGGCATCACACGCGTAGTCACAGTGCGCACGCAAAATTCAACTTTTAAAAGGCCAACATCCAAGATATGCATTTTACCCGTATTTGAATAAGAATTTTTATTGTTTTACTGAGGTTTTAAGGTTTTTATATACAAAAAATGAATCTTGCTTTTATCATGTTTATATTTATGCTATTTTATTTTTTAAGTTTTAATTTAAGATTTTTATTGTCAGTTTGTCAAATATTTTATGTTTGCAACTGCATTGTTTTTACTGGTGTTTTTTGCATTGTTTTTATTTTTATTTTAGATCAACTTGTCTATGTAGTACAAGTTATTCATTATTCATAAGATCAACTTATTTATTACAATGTATAAATTTCATTACGAAGGACATTCCGTCAGTAACGTCCTTGGTGGGCGGTATGTTCAAGACCAATAGCTCAAAAAAGTAATAGAATAAAATGTATTGCAAAGTTGTCTTTTTTGTAACTAGATGGCGTTGGGATCGAGATAGATCGCGCTATGGTTTGGTTACCGGGCATACTATATAAGGTTAAGCAACATTGAATTTTTTTGTCCTCTGACACCGATACAATAAACCAGTGGTCGAACCATTAGATCAGTACACAGTGGTTTCATTTAGTGCATTCCTACTAGTGGTACACAATCGGTGTAATACCAACCTCGGTATTATACATATTTCCTAAAACTTCTGCTATACCAAATCTGCATATTGTTCAAAATATTATGTAAATGGCGTACAAATTGTTTTTCTTTGTCTATCATAAAACGTACATTATCTAGGCAATTTTCTTTGGGAAATGAAGTGGCCTGACAGTCGTATAGTTAACAAGGTTGGCTCGTGTTTAGAATTCGTGATTCGTAGCGCTCGCAGCCTGATGTGTTTCATTAAGTTCACTCGTGACACGCAACACAACGATTTATTACACGTTTTTATGTTTCCTCCTATCATTCTGTCTCCAATAAGTAAAAAAATTCAAACAATATTATACCGTGACTCGGCAAAATAAATTTCGTTTGATTTGGGTTTCGCTTGTCAAAACTTTTTGGATTATTATAAACTTTTGCTATGGCCTACGAAATTTTGCCATTTGCGACACGTACAATCTTAGTTCGAGATCAGACAAGTTTATCTGATATGAGAGAATATCCGTTCTTGTCCAAAACGTTTGGAATCTATTACCTATTACTCTCATGCGGGATGTAAAAAGCACTTAAAATGACTGTGAGCACTAAAGAATTCTTCCAGTTAAAATGTGAGAGCGCTTATAGCCACGATAGCTGTTAGCACTTGAGAAATTGAATTTCGTCGGCGTGGCCCGCCTGCTGATTGCTTTCTACTGAATCAGCTATATGACTTCAACCTGACTTGTCATATCACTGAAACTTGTTCTTCGATTGTTACTTTATCCTCATACTGTCTACAATGGCATTGTATTTAAATATTATGTTCTATTTGATACATTTTATTTTATTGTTGTTTAAAGTTTTTTTTGTTCGGTTTATATTCAGAACAAGAAGTCAAAATATCTTGATCTTGATCAGAAAAATGACTTGGTGGCATGCACGGCCCCTCGAGTTTCGAGGGATAGCTATTTCTGTAATATATTAAGTTATTGCGTTCTTGTTTATGTAAGTAAGTACAAGTTGGCTATATTTAATATTTTTGCCGGAGTAAACTTAAAAAGAGCTGAAAATCAAAGTGATGCAATCGCTAGCTTTAGTATGCAACACAAAAGAGTGAGTATACCAACTTTTAGTGAGTATACCAACTTTCAGTTGCCCATGATGATTATTGAACAAAGCCCCGTACAAACTTCTAAAGACACACATTTTCCCAGTATTAATATTACAAGGGATATGTTACCGATCTATAAACAATTTTCACAAACTTTTTGTTTTAATTTTTCTGCTATAAAATAGGAAATTGAAAACATCTAACATCTAACTTTAAGAAAAATAAAAGTTAGATTGATGCTTTTTTTATTAGACTGCTCGGTTTCATTTAGGATCTAATTTATAATTCTTTTACGTTTTTTATTGTAACAGTGATAGAGCAGACATAAAAAGAGGTCCATCAAAAATTTTAAATCTTGTAAATAAGTTCACATTGTTTATATTTTTTTGAAATATTTAAATGGCAGTAGAGGGTAAAAGCAAGGAGCAATTATTATAGCTCAAAGTATGTAGCGAATTATATATTTTCTCATAACATATAATTTTGCTAATTTAATGAGGCATTCAACAATGCACTTAGAGCAATGCATTTTAACCGATCCATCCTACTCTACAAATATTTACCTACATACTCGAGCAGTCAAACATATTCAAGTGAAAACAATAATAAGGTTCTAAAGGACCCCGAAACACATTCCTAAAGAGATTCGCCTTCGGTCATTTTCTCTCCGATATCTTTGTATTTGATATTTGCTTTTACTTTCTTTTGTATTCTAGAAAATTAATCGGCTGTACTAAATAACTTGTCAAAAACAGAGATCATGATTAAACGAGATAAAATTTATTTATTTTTTGGCTGAGGATTAATTCGTAAATTGTATGAAAATATCTAAATATGTTAGAAATATCTAAATCTATCTAAATATCGTAGTGAGTTAAATAATTATTTAGAAAAATTGCGCCTTCACATTTAAGTGCTGTATTTCTCAAGGGCTTGTTAATTAATAAAAGGAATGTCATTTGTTGATCAATTTATAAACATTTGTAAATAATAAATTGCGTCAATAGGTATATTATGTACTGCCTGGCCTGTTGAACAAGTGGTTAGTAGGTAGTTTAGATGAATAAGGTTGTTCGTAGGTTCGACTACAAGAACAAAGCAGAAATACATCTTTATGACATGTGTTGAGCACAATGATTTGTACGCATTTAAGAATTTACTGGTATGTTTATCAGGTGTCTGATTGCCATGTCTATGCTTAGTTTGGACTTAGACAACCTAGTATAAGTTGTCTCAGAAGATTAGGTACTATTACTATAGTTATTAAAAATGAGGTTTATTTAAAAGAACGCAGATGGAGACACTGATCGCTGAAATGAATGGTAATGATAGCAATGATGTAAGTATGAAAGTAGGTAAGGCTGCAGAATATGCTAGGATTGCAGTCGAGATGCTGAGGGCTGGACAGGGTATCATAGTTAGTCAGCTGCGGTTTTTTAACTTGTGCTGGAGCACCGGCCGAGTACCTGATGACTGGGTCACATCTGTAGTGGTGCCTCTTTATTAGGGAAAAGGTTCGCAACAAGACTGCAAAAACTATAGAGGCATTAGCGTTCTCAGCATTGTTGGCAACTTGTATGCAAATATATTAATTGAATGAGTTATGAAAGTAACCGACAAGAAAATATGGGATGTAGAAGCGGGATTCTGAAAGGGTATAGGGTGTAAGGATCAAGATTTTGCCGTTCAAAGCATAGCCAAGAAGTTCTGGGCCAAAGGTCAATAGGTTTATTGCGCAATCGTGGATTTGGAAAAGGCTTAAAATAAAGTGGTGAGGAATGAAATGTGTTCGGTATTGTCAATGTATGGGGTGAATAGCAGCCTCATTCGAGCTCTAAAATCCCTTTATGAGGATTCAAGAGCTTATGTAAGGATAAACGGGGCATACACTGTTTGGTTTACCATCGAAAGAGATGTTAAGGATGTGCAGTGTCGCCGTGGCTATTTAACCTTTTTATGGACAGGTGTTTGCAAGATACTTTTTTGAGTTTACGCGAATGTTACACATTGAAATTAAACTACAGTTTACGGATTTTATCGCGTTATATTACTTTCACTGGTTATTTGTTATTACATTTAAACCGAAAGATCTAGAAACTACATTTTTATTACTAGCCGACGTTTCGAATTCTTTACAGGATTCATGTTCACGTCAGACTGAGGTGATATTTGTCTTTGCCTTGAATTTAAAAGTTATCTCAAAGTACCCGAACATTTTCAACTATTGGTGTTACTATCTACGCAGAATGTGCTCACTGTGTCTTGATGTCTTCTGGTGACTTTGTCCTTTTTGGGTTTCATTAGCCTGATAACTGGGTCCCAAGCTGGAGGTACATTCCAACCATCTTCCCTATTGAAATTAGGATGTTTTTTTAATTTCAATAGCTTCACGTATCATTCTTGGAATAAAGCGGTGTTCTTTTGCGAGTATCTGTGGTTTATCAAATCGCAGGTAATTGTTGGTTCCTTGTTCTACATGTTCACACACAGCAGACTTCGTCGAGCGTTTGTGTTTAATGTCAGTTATATGTTCCTTTAGTCGAATGCCTATGCTTCTCTTGGTTTGTCCAATGTATGAGAGCACACACTCACAGTCTATCTTGTAAACCCCGGCCTCTTGTAAGGGTAACTGACTCTTGACAGTTGGTAATAATTGGCTTATCTTCGTTGGCGGCTTGTAGAAAGTTTTGATTGAAGCTCGCTTCAAGATGTAGCCAATCTTGTCGGTCACGCCCTTGATGTATGGGAGGACAGCAGGTTGTCTCTCTACTGTGGCTGGCTTGTTCTTCGGGGATCTGTGACGTTGGCGCGGTGGTCGGAGCTTGTTGTCTTGCAGAACTTGCTTGACATGTTGAAGCTCGGCGTTCAGGTGTTTCTTGTCACAGATCCCCCGGGCTCTCTGAAACAAAGACATTCCTACGGTAGCTAACTGTTTAGGATGGTGGTGAGATTCACCGTTTAAGTACCTATTTGTATGTATATTTTTCCTATACACAGTGTGGCTCAAAGAGTTGTTTTTGTTCCTGATAACAAGTACATCTAGGAAAGCTAAAGAATTGTTTGCCTCTAATTCCATTGTAAATTTGATGTTGTTATGAATAGAATTAAGATGGTCTAGGAATACATTAACACTATCTGTTGGTAAAATTGTAAAAGTGTCATCTACATACCGCTTGTAGAACCTCAGTGTGATGGTGGCAGTCTGCAGGGCTCGCGCCTCGAAGTCCTCCATGAAGATGTCAGCAACAACAGGCGATACTGGAGAGCCCATTGCCACACCGTCTACTTGTATGTAGTATTTGTCATCCCATAACAGATAGCCGGTTGTTAAGCAGTGTTTTAATATTTCTGCATATTCCTCGGGCATGTTATTCTCTATTAGCTTCCTTCTAGTTTTTTTAATACAGTCATGTGCTGGTAAGCATGTAAATAATGACTGTACATCAAAACTAACCATAGTTTCCTTGTCAGAGAGATGTAGGTGTTTTATTTCACTGACAAAATGGTAGGAATCCTTTACATGCGCTCTCGTCTTGCCTCTGAGTGGCGAGAGAATCTTCGCAATGTGTTGAGCCAATCTGTAGGTTGGTGCCCCTATTTGACTGACTATAGGGCGCAGTGGAGCATTTTCTTTGTGTATTTTCGGTAGACCATACAATTGGGGAGGTTTTGCACACGATGGTATTAAGTATTTCACGTCCAGATTCAGTTGTTCGGAGTATTTCTTCACAATGTCACTCGTTTGCTTGAGTATTTTGTTGGTAGGGTCTGTCTTAACCAATTTATATGTACTTTCATCCGATAAAAGATTTTCCATTTTTCGTTTATAATCGGACGTGTCCATCACTACCGTTGCATTTCCTTTATCTGCTCGAAGTACTGTTAGTTCAGGTCTAGCCCGTAGGTTCTTCAGTGCGAAATACTCTGGTTTTGGTAGATTCCTTCTCGGCACTGTTGACTGACGCAATACAGCAGAAACGTCCTGACGTATGGCCTCAAAATCTTCCTTACACACATTGTTCTTGACTAGACAATCCTCAACGTTGCAAATAATGGTCCCATACGGTATTCTGGATGGAGTTATCGCATAATTTAAACCTCTGCTTAATAATTTTTCGGTGTTTTGATCTAACGTGTGTTTTGACAGATTGACAACTGTTTGTCTATGATCGGCGGACGGTAGCGTGTGATTGGTCCGTGCAAAAACGTTCTGTTTCATTTTGTACTGGTCATTTGATTTTTGTTGTAATTTTTCAAATTTTTCTATTTTGTTACGTTTACACGCGTAATATTTTGAAGTTTCTCTGATATTTATTGCATTGATGCATTTTTCAAAATCAAATGGAGTTATCAATCTGTATATTTCGTTAGACAAATTCTCAACATTTCTATTTATTCTGCGTAAGTCAGCGCGGTGTTCGTGTATCTTTTGAATGAGTAACTTTTGACTTGCCTGTTTTAAGATCTTAGCGCTCCCACGTATGTCCTTCTTGGCTGATATTTTGCAGCATGTAGGGATGAGATCGTAATCACGGCATCTCTTCAAGAAATTTATAGATGTTATGTATCTTGCGCGCTTGGTTTGTAGATCTTCTAGCCGCGTATTTTGGTTGCTGTTTCCAGTCCGTACTGGTTAACATAATACTTTCTTGGGTTTACGCGAATGTTACACATTGAAATTAAACTACAGTTTACGGATTTTATCGCGTTATATTACTTTCACTGGTTATTTGTTATTACATTTAAACCGAAAGATCTAGAAACTACATTTTTATTACTAGCCGACGTTTCGAATTCTTTACAGGATTCATGTTCACGGCAGACTGAGGTGATATTTGTCTTTGTCTTGAATTTAAAAGTTATCTCAAAGTACCCGAACATTTTTCAACTATTGGTGTTACTATCTACGCAGAATGTGCTCACTGTGTCTTGATGTCTTCTGGTGACTTTGTCCTTTTTGGGTTTCATTAGCCTGATAACAGGGTCCCAAGCTGGAGGTACATTCCAACCATCTTCCCTATTGAAATTAGGATGTTTTTTAATTTCAATAGCTTCACGTATCATTCTTGGAATAAAGCGGTGTTCTTTTGCGAGTATCTGTGGTTTATCAAATCGCAGGTAATGGTTGGTTCCTTGTTCTACATGTTCACACACAGCAGACTTCGTCGAGCGTTTGTGTTTAATGTCAGCTATATGTTCTTTTAGTCGAATGCCTATGCTTCTCTTGGTTTG